>JAVSBS010000038.1:30543-74482 GCA_033124195.1 Coracias cyanogaster
ACAATTGAAGCAAAACTAGACAATTATTTTGCTATTAAAAACATCTGTCCAAGAGCTCTCATATTAGTGACAAGGAGGAGGTTGCAAGACTAGTATGACGTGATCTTTAGGAAATAAAAAATAAAAAGCTAATTAAAAGTGATAATCAATATATATTGCTAATATTATTCATTACAAAATCAATGATTTTCATCTCAGAAAGCAGCTGATTGGATTTTTTCCAGTGATCCAAACCCCATCATTCCGTTAGACACACCGTAACTACTACATACATGTCCCCATGAGCAGGATCTGCCTGCTTTCCTATGTGATCTGCTAGACTGAAGAGAATCACACTTCGCTGACCCCAAAAGATATTCTACAGGAACAGAGTATCGATGGTTTGGGGGGCTCAAACCCAGCAGGTGATTTACAATCCGCTGCCCAAACGTTAGCTTGCGTGCATCTCCACACAATGAACCTCCACCTGATTTCTAAACAACAAACAGGAATATTAGTGTTCTTATATAATGGTTTTCACTGTTGCCAGGCGAGAGACATTTGAAGTAGCCATTAAAGAACATCTGTTAAAACGTTTTTATGTGAAACCAAAAAGCAAAGGTCAGCAGCTTATTGGGTCAAGTACCAAGAAAGATTTTGTTTTTAATTTGCTTATGTTAGTAACTTACTCTCCTGTTAAGAAAACCTATCTACAGCCACAGCTTTTCCAGTTCAGGAACCTGAAGTCAGGTATTACGTCTCTGTATTTTCAAATGCAGATTGGTATTTCCACAGAATGCCAGTAGAAATATGATCTGTGACTCCTTGCCTTTAAAATATGGAGTTAGATAACTAACACACACCATTCTGATTTGCAACAAGTGTTACATGAGCTATAAGCAGCAGCATGCTGGACTCAACTCAAGACTGAGATCTTTCCATTTGAACGAAGACTTTGTCGCACCTTTCCCAATTAGTAGCACTGATTTTGGTTGATGTACTTACTGCATGTATAGTGGGTGACATAGTGTCAACTTCATCCTCATCAGAAAGGTCAGCAATGTTTACAGAGTTGAGGTCAGCAATATCATCAATATCTTCTTCTCCTGTCAAGGTTGTGAGGGTGTTGCCTAAAGCATTCAGTCTTTTCCCGATGTTTGGATCCATGTGGACGTCAATGCCACACATCTTCCATAACACATTCAGTGTCCAGGTTCCAGCACTACTACTTTCTGTTTTAACACACACACACACAAATAAAAGTTTGACCAGTTTTTCGTCTTGTAAAACATCCCCTCATGTTCAGTGTTTATCAGTTACAAAGAACTGTCTTTTCCACCCACTCTGAGGCAAGTGTACTCCACAGCTATGAAGTCAATATTTCTTTAACAAGTGATGTACAGAGACAAATCTAATGAAAGCACGTTCCCTTCAGCCATGCTGGTGACCAGGAGAGAATATCTCAAACTTCACCTCTTAGAATTGCAGCCCAGTATTATCATTACAGCACAGGATTTCTAACAGCAAGAAACCTCAAGGATGCCCATCTGCCTGTAAAAATGCTCACCTATTTACAGTTTCAAGTCTTAAACAATGATACTGGAAAACGTTATAATGTATGTGAGATGTCCCTGCTGAATACTCTTGTCTTCCCAGGATTTTTCCAATGAGTGCCACCTTCCAGCGTTAAAATACAGAACTTGCTTTAAGCAGAAGGACACAAGACACTGTTTTGCTTTCTAAATGGATTCATTGGGGTTTTTTTTCCATTCACAACTCCATGTGAGGTTAATTCTTTAATAGTTGCAGCATGTGTTTTGTTTTTATGTCTCCTCAGCGCAAAAAAGCAAGTGGGGGACAATGAGCAAAACTATGGGGACAGGAGACACCGTACACGCAACATTTGGGCGAAGAAACAAGAAGCAGCAAGCAGTAGATATGACGACCAACACAGAGATTGCCAAGTCATTTTGAGGCCTCTGGAGAACATCCCAACAACTCAGTAGGAGAGACTGGGAAGGGAGGAAGTTTGGGAAGAACAAAAGCCTTCTCCAGAAGAGGTGAGGGAGAAATGGGAGCGCAGGATGCAAAGTCTCAGCGTTAGGAGGACTGGAAGTAGGACAGCAGTAGGACAACATGGCTGCTATAAAGTGCTATTCTCCAACCAAGGAACAAACTCATACACATGTGTTCTCCTGCAGGTAAAAATCTAAAACCAGCATTGCTGATGTGACTCAAAATCTGGAATAGCTTGAAACCATGGGGCAGAAAAAAATATTACGAAGGAGTTTTAACAGGAGAACAAGATTCTAAACACAACCAAAAAAACCAAACCACCAATTCAATTACAACACAGTTAAGGGATTCAAATTTCATGTTTTATGAATGTTTTGTTTATATAGGAGTTGATTTATTTGAAGTGTATTACCTGCTGCAGCCTGTCCTGTTGTCCTAGAACATACTTCATACGTACCATCTGGCACAACACCTATATGAAGCATAGGAAGCACACACATTGATTAAGCAGACAAAGTTGCTTTAGACAAATCCCACCTCAGCTACTTGCCCTCTCCAGTTTTGGTTTTAATTCCCACTGAATGACTTCTTTTTTTTATTTAGTAAAGTGAATCTAATTGGTAACATCCAAGTTTATATCAACTTAAGTTCCCACATAAATTCTAGAGTCTTCACCATAATGAAAGATTATGATGAAAATCATCTAAACTATTAAAAAAACTTACTGGGATCTTTATGAAATTATATAAAAGAAACAAATCCAACTCTTCCAACATCTCTCAGACAGAACTTAAATGCTTACAATAAGACACGTAGCAAAATTATTAAAAAGGGAAAGAAATGAATAGAACCTTTTAGATTCAGATTAATCTGCTTTTGAAAAACTGAAGCCTTTCCTTTGTCTTTCTAGGGAAAGTTCGGCAATTTTAAAAACCACAGGAAAGGGCAGAGTGGATTTGTATCTGAAATACTATTGCCCACTATGAGATCATAACCACTTACATGCATTCATGACTAGATCTCCTCTTATTTCTGGCTTCCAGTCATCCCAGCTTGTCTCAAAGCCATCAGCAAAGCGGATACAGAAGTTTTTAAAATGACCTTTGCTAACTAAAGACTCTGAGGAGCAGGCGGTGATCAGCGTGCTTTCAATGGTCAGGACTAGAGCAGAGCCAGTGTCAAGATCTGCAGTGTGGTTAGACTGGAAAATAAAATCACAGAGAGAATTTACCGGTCGTTGCAGTGCCAGAGTGATATTGTACATGCATTAAATACTCTCTTTATCTTTCCCTATTAGAAAACCGGTCCCCTTCTCACATCTCCATCTATTTTTTCTTCTCTACAGAAAGTTTCCAAAGCATCACACCCGTCTGTACAATGTCTTGCATTTTTGTCAGTGACTGCAATTTAAATCTTTAACTCAAACTGAGTTACTAAATAAAAGTCACTGTTTGAAAACTATACATCTCTATCTGTATATCTCAAATAGTTATTCGTACTCTCATTCCTCATTTTAATTAAACAAAAAAGAACAGCACCTTAAAGCCCACAGTTTTCAAAGTTGTTCTTTTTCTATCTATAATCATACGGAAAATAAAGGATGACTTGGAATTTGTGACGGAAGCTTTCAAGTAAATACGTCCCATCTGAAACATTTCCAAGGACTTTCCAAAGTGCTGAGCTTGTATGTGGTGTAAACAAGAATCCATTACATTTCCCCAAAACACCTACACCAGTAGAAACTTGCATAGCCTAGTTCTCCTATAAATGACAACAGCTTTTCTACTACGAGCAGTGTCACATTATCAGCATCCTGTGACTTCTGTGTTGGTGCGGTGAAAAACTACATTTGTGGACATAAAAGCCACGTAAAAATGGATATTACACCAGCCTACTGGCAGTCACACTGCTTCAGATGTCTCGATTACCTGAGGCGTGTTTGTGATAGGCAGACAAATCCCTAAGTCATTGACAGTCAGCTGAAGAAAGAGGGTCCCAAAAGCCTGCGCAGAGGTTTGTTGGATTCCAGGCAGCATATCTACTACTTCTTTCGTGGCCATATGAATATCTTTATGTAAAGCCATTCTCTGTTCATTCCAGTTGTCATACGCAGCCTTGTAGTTCAGCCAAAAGAGCACAGCTTTACGAAGAAATCAGAAAATTTTCATTGAAATCAACACATACCAAAAAAAAGCACATTCGCTAAATGTATTTTTTTTTCATTTTTTTAGGAATTATTAACCTGTTGGCATGCAGTAAATCTCCTAAATTTCTCAGCAACTTAACATTTCTATTTAACATGAATTATACTATATTTTTAATAACTAAGACTGTTTGAAAGAAAAAGTATAGCTTCCTCAGTATGAAAACAAATTTGTAGCAATTGTGTCATCAATACCTCTGTCAAAGGCCACGGGCTGAGCAAAAACAATTGGTCTGTTCAAAGTAATGAGCACAGCTTCTCTGTCTGATGAGCCACTGATTTCTTCTCGGAGAGCATTTCTTAATCCAATTCTTGTCTTGAAATAGGCAACTTGATGGAAGTCTGAGCCAGCTTCTTCATAAACCTTAGAATGTTCAAAAAAATAGGAAGGGGGAAAGGTTTACAGCAGGGAGGAGTTCAGCGATGGGGAAAAACAAATCAAATTACTGCTTTTGACAGTTACAAGAACCGTAAAATTACAAGGAGGAGTAAAGATGTCTCCTTTTCCCTTTTCCATCTTCTTGCCAAAGCTCCTTTGAGGATATTCAATTTTCTGATCGCAGTGTTGTTTTCCTTATTTATCATAAAATATTAACTAAAGTAACTATTGATACATCCTGATCCTCTATTGTGACAGGACATTTATAGGTTCTAAGACTTGTATTTGTTTGTTTCTAGGCATCACAAAGTATTTCCATATCATCAAATTAGCAATTCCAGGTAACTGTGGGTTTAAGAATCCCAGAGATAACTGTTACACTAATACAAACTAGCTCCAAATGTAGGTCTGGTCAAGTTTGGATCTTGTCTGATCTTATTATTTCATTCATATAATGGAAAAATAGCAACAAAAATTTTGATTCAGTAGCAAGGCCATTACTTGTTGCAAAGGGATAATAAGTTCTAGGAAATTAACAGCATGAAAAAACAGTCCATACTTGTTTCATCTTTTATACATCTACACTGGCTTTCATAATGAAGATTTGCTCATTCTTCTAAAAAGTCATCTCCAGTCCCTTCTTGACTCAAGTGAGAAAATTTATTTTGAACAACTATTTAACAAAATACAAGAGCATATTCAGGAAGTGAGTTTCCACAACGGTGTGCTGCAGAATGCCTAAACTTTAGTTAAAGAAAAAGGAGAAAACAAGCTGGAAAAATAAGCAAGAAATAATAATTTTAAAATCCTCAAATAAAAAAAAAAAGAAAAACCACAATACCTGCCCCAGCCTCCCTACACTTTACATCCACTCCACAGGCAGATGAGAAAAAAACCAGCAGCATGACAAGGCTTGGCTGTGTATTTTTTAATCATGCACGATTAAGAACACCACATGCAGAGATGTCGAGCACTAACCTGATGTTTAACAATCTGTCCTAGTGCCAGATTTAAATCCACCTGGCACTTCCCAAACAGTTTGAGGTAGCTGCTACTTCCAGGCATTGCTTTGGTTTGCAGTCTGTTGGAGAGTTCAAGTTCTATCAACCCAGTTTCAAATCTCACAGCTCGCATTGATGGAGTTGTAGCTGTCACTTGAATTCCCTAATGAATAAGGAAAGTATGAAGTTATTAGGATCCATTTCAGAGACAAAAAGAAGGTGGGGAGCAGGGGAGTAAAAACCAAAAGGAACAAAAAAGTCTTTTTGCTGCACAGCAAAAAGAAGGGACATAATCATTTTTCACAATGCAACAGCTTTTGAAGCTGTTTTAAAAGATTACAGGAACCAAAGTCAAGGTTTTTTTCTTCATGCAAAGTACTCCCGATTCCATAAGCTTTGAGGTAAAAACCCATAAGCATCCAGGACCGCTGTTTTGTCGGCACAAGATTACCTTGAACTGTAGGCTCAATGAGTAAAGCAGAATTTTTGGTTTTTCTCCATCAGTTGTGCCATCGTGTTCATTCCAAAGAGGTATTGGCTGCTCCCCTCCTGCACACATTAAATATACACACTCAAGAGTTTTAACACAGAAAACATTTTAAAACAAATAGCTATAAAACAAGGTGACAGTGAATTAAGCTTCATTTTAAACAGAAACTAGTTGAAGCTTTAGAATAACAAATAGAGGTTGAAGATGGAAGACACTGGTGCAGAATCAGCTTGTTACAGGTAGTTAATGGCTCTCTACTAAGAATCGGGGCAGGGGAGTTGTTCCCCCTCCTGGGAAACTCTCCACAGGAAGGCTCAAAGCCTGTGCGGAGTAACATCTCATTTTCAAAAAGATACTGTCTCCTGCAGCAAAGTATTTTCTAATTTCCTGGCAATAATACTTGACCAAATACTGTGACCACTGCATGAGAAGAGTTGAAATCGTATCAGTATTTTTCAGTGACAGGCCTGTTGATCTCCATCTGCCAATTCTTATTTTGATATAACAACAAAACATTTCCACAGTTTGTATTTGCTTTTCTGTGTCTCCTTAACCGTCACATAACATCCACAGTAAATTATATTCCTGTATTTTATTTTTTTAAACTACCCAACAATATATAATGTGTCAAACAAAGCTTCCAGTCCTTACATTTCTCCCCAGAGCAGTCCCATATCAGAAGAAATAGTATCATTTTGTCCTTTTTTTTCCAGCACGTAGGGGGATAGAACTCGTTTGTTGAGTGCAATATCATTGCGTGCACAAGTTACCAGCCTGTTAATTGGCTTTCAGTTCTTGAATGCAGACCAGGTGTCTAACAGTAACAACTACAAAGTGAGCAGATCTATTTTTAAAGGCTGCGCAAGCTGTGATTCAGTCAGATAAACACTTTTTTAATGTAAGAAAATAAATGTTTTGTAACTTTGTCTGCTCAAACAGATGAGCCTACAATTGAGCATGCAAGTTCGACTGCATACTGCAGAAGAGGCAGCACGCAGTGATTTGGCAACGGTACTCTAACTAGATTTTTTAACGACAAGGCTATTCTGAAAAGGTTTTGAGAGCAGAAGCCAGCCTAAATGACAGAAACAAAACAGTCCTTTCTGCAGTATACAGTGTGACACAAAATCCAATCCATTTGGCTAAATGCCTTTTTCATACACTTCTGAAATACGTTACCTGCAAAGAATCAAAGAGTTTAAGAATAAGGAGACACTAAGTAATACCAATATTGACCCCATTTTCCCTTAAAAAATAAGCTGACGTTATTTTACAAAATGCAATATCACAGTCTAAATTTTACCGGTGAATAAAGCGAATGCAGAAAGTAACCCAGCCAAGGGCATGTCAGCGACAGCCACAGAAGCTCGTGCCCAGAATGACAAACTACCCTGGCTTTGCAATAAAACACCTTGTTTCTGATAGAGCTACAAGAATTTCCAGAGCCTCTGTTATTATTTCACTTTCCAGCTCTTGCTGCTTGCTTCTTGCTGCTGCTTGGAGCGCTAGACATGAAGTGATGGTGTCTGGGAAATAAACTGCCCATCCCAAGAACTACATAATGTCGCCCTCAAACAAGGTTTAAGGATCTTACTTCAGGTTGGTTTCAAGTGCTTTGCTTACCTGACACCTTCTGTATGACTTCATTTACTTCCTTCATGAACACCTTTTGCACAAATACTAAATGATTTAAAAGATCAGTTGTGAGATTATGTTCGAAGGAACCAACCTGCAAATATCAAATTTTAGAGCAGAACATTAGGAACGGTAATTGTTTTATGTTTTCAAAGCAACACATTTTTAGTTTTCAGGCACATCTTTTCAAGGCCAATTATATATACATATTTCTTTGCATAAAAAAGAATACTAAGTAGTTTCATCTTTTTTTTTTCTGCTGTGAATGGCTATTTGAAAGCTGAAGGACTTACACTATTATATGAAAAAGTTTATTCTCTTGATTAAGTTTAGCATAGACAGTAAAAATGCAAGACTTGATTAAGGTTCATGGAAGTTTGCAAAATGCTAATTCCAGATAGTAAATCATTACTAGAAGTAATTCTAGTCACTGCAGTTGACCAGGTTTACTGGTATCTTCTAAACTTACTATGTGTCTGCTCTAATATTAAAAATATTCCTGAAGAATTCAAGTGTGCCTAAGATTGTTTAAATTTGCCATTAAGATTTTAAAAGTCATATTAAAATACAGATCTTTCTTAAAACCACTCCGACTTGGCTTTTGCCTTTGCTAAGCAGCCCCTCCCTGTTGTTGTACTCGCTGAACAAATTCCAAGACCCTGAAGGCTTTCTTCAGGCAGGACATAACCCAAATGGGTTGAGCAAAGAACAGCACCTCATTCAACTTCCTCCGTAAAGCTGCAGACATCAGAAGTCTCAATTACAAACATGCTAGGCTTTTTTCTGACTAAAGAAATACAGTTAGTAGAAAGGCCCTGCTTTTTGCCACTGGATGAGTTCCTTTGAAACAGCATCACTGTTCTCTCTGTGCAAAGTAACTGAGGAAACTGGGACACAAATAGGACTTGTGAGTAGAACACGCTGTGTCAAACAGAACATTCTGTATCATTTACTAAGGTTATATATAGCTTCTCCCAACTACAGAGCTGTCTAATCATGAGAAAATAAAAGTTATGAAACAATAGAACTGTTCTTAAATGTTTCAGTATTGCTTTTTGCAAAATATACAATGTTGTGTGACGTGCCAGCATAAGCTTTAAAATTACACTGTATTGGAATCGTCAGCATAATATACTTTTGTCTCCTTCATTGATGAGAAATATTGTCATTCCCCAAAAAAAGATTCTAAACATATCTTCCTTATTTATTCACACAAAAGAACATGTCCAAAATACTCCAACACAGAGGTTTTGACTGCTTAATATATTGGCTGCTCAAACTAAGGACTGAGCAAGTTCTGTTTCAGTGTCATGGAATTACAAATGGTGTCTTTGGATCAACCCGTAAAGCTGAGAGTTCTGGAGTAGGCAGATAATTAAAATAATATGAAGATGCACAGAGAGAAGTGCAACGATGGAAATAAGTTATCAAAGATGGTGACTACCATCTTCAACACCCACCTCGGCCACACAGCGTAAGTAGTTCCCCTGTAGATAATAGCCTTGCTTTGTGGGTAGCTCATCTATGCTCCAGATTTGGTCTGAGTACGTATCGTGTTCTTCCATGATGTATTTGCCTGACATCGTGACAGGAGGAAGGTTGAGACTTGCCGAAGGAGGAATGGTTGACATGTCAGTGGCAGAGACTTTGGAAGTAAAGCGCAATCTGTGATTTGGAAGTTCAAAATTAAATCTAGTTTGGGCACCTGTAAAAGGAAGATGGGGAAAGAAAAGGTAAGAAGTGGCAAAAGAATCTTTTATTTAACCTTACGTTTTAAAACACTTTTGGAATTCAAAAGTCTTTTAAGTGTTATTGAAGTACACAGACCTTGAGAGCTATAAATATCCACCCACATGATTCTGGGTTTTCTTAATTTTTAAAGAAAATGAAGACTTCCCTGTAATTAGATGGAGAAGGGTGTCATACAAACCACCTCATCTGTACTGAGGCCCTGTAAGTGTATTCTCAAGTAGCCTTACAAACCAGAATTAATGAAACAAGAAGCATAAACAGTATGATGAATAACAACTGTCAGAGGGAAGCTTCCTGGGAGAAAGCTGTGTATGAGTATGTACATGTCTTCCTCTGCTCTCGTATTCCACCTCTGGCAATTATGTGTAACAACACTAAATTCTCTGATTAAAGTCCACATTCAAAAAAATAAGCCGATAGCACCAGATTTAAAGCTCTATCTATAACTCAACACAAAACCCAAGTCCTCTTGGATGCTTCTAGCAAGGCCAAACTAAAAGCCACCATGTTTTTAACATATCAGAGAACTGTTACCTGTCATTCCGTGACTCCTCATTCTTCCCATCTTGTATTCTGCCTTTAGAGAGGGCAAGAGCGCTGCTCCAATAGCTATACCATCTATCATGGCACTGAATTTAAGAACTATAGGCTTCTTTTCCAAGCCTTCTGGCAGCTGAGGAAATTCATTTGTTTCAACTGGCGTTTGATTAATACTTGTTGGAGTCTTTTCAGAGGGCAAAGGAGTCGCAACATCTTCTTTGGTAGGCTGGGGCCTATTTACCAAAACAAAGATCAGAAAATCCTTCTTGTTATTCTAAGAGGATACATGGCTGACCTGACCCTCCCACATGTGAACAAGCCCGTAACTGGATGGCGACCAGCGGCCTTCGGAAGGGCCGCTCAAGAGGACTTACGCAGTGGACGGTTGCCTGATGAGATCCGAAATCTGCTTGGAGAGCTGGTGGGAACTGCGCACCATCATGCTGTGCAGCGTGGCGGGGTGCTGAGGAATGTTGATGCTGATGGCTCCAACTTTGACCACAGCAGCGTTGTTTGTTTTCAGCCCTCTCTGGGCACTATACAGGGCCTGGGATTTGGCAATGCTGCATTTCACGACAGTTCTAACAGAAAAAGGAAACAGGATTTATTTGCGCGTCTTTCAAAACAGTTACAGCTTTTTGGTTTTTAAGCGTTAGCCGAATTTTAAAGTCTTCACAGAAGTGATTTTGTTTGTAAACTACATGACATTTGTCCTTCTTTCACTTTACACGCACAGATGCACTACATGCCACAAACAACTACACTACATTGAAGAGAACTACAAGTCATGCATTGCAAAAATACCCGTTCAATTGTTATTCTTGCATCATGTCAGATCGTTTGAGTTCATACAGGCTAGGCTGCACATACACAAACAAATTTTCACACACGGAAACAAACAAGAGCCTTCCATTTCAACCCCTTCTCAGGAATGATCTTGAATCATCCTTTTTCATAAGAAGACTTAGTAAAATCTGATTTTAACATCCCAAAAGGTCAATGGAGTAATACTCACTTAGCAATAAATACATAGTGAGTGATAGATGGTTTTGTGAATTAATACCGATATTTAATTGACTTGTACAGTATAAAGTCTAAACTTTATTTTAATCTTAAGGAGGATACGGTTCACAATGGTTACCCAAGATAAAAACACAACTGCACAAAACTTAGTTTTTGATGTTAAAAATAAGTTTTGGTGTATCAGAAGTCACTAAGTTCCTATTAAAAAAGATACATGGGGTAACACATTAATGTTTCTCATCTAAGGTCAATTACTGGAGGGTTACCCAATGGAAGTATATTACGTAGCCAACACAATATTACAGTCTCAAAGACACATAGCTATCAAGATGCAGTTCATGAGCTAAAAAGGTCTGAAAAATAGACTATAAAATTGCAACATTCAATGAAAGTTTCTCAACATTAAGTTTCAAGGAGCAGAACTAAAACACTTTTTGTATGACAGTTTGGTTTCATGGTGAAAGCCACATTATGCTGTCTATTCTACTCCCTCAGTAATGTTTCTTCTGTGAAGCCCTAACACAAGGCTCCTTACACTCATGTGAAAATATCCACTAGCCCAAAGCATCCCAGGTGTGGAAATAAATAAAAAAAAAAGAGACATTATCCTTCTGCTTCTAATGAAGAAATAACAGCACTGGAATGCAACCACAGCCTGTCAACAGGGGATTAATTTACTGAAGCTCTAGAAACATTTTCAGATTTTTACAGCTATGCAAGAGCTACAAGAGATCTGAACTGGTTAAGGATTAATATTTTAGGGTAGGCTGTTAAATCGAAATTATTTCAGAATATTAGAAGAATTTACACAAATATGAAGGAGGAAGCAAATCTTAATTCACAAGTACTTTCAGAAAAACATGATACAAATGAGCTTTACTTAAGAAAAGGGCAGACTTATTTTAATCCGCCTCTTTAAAAGGAAAAAATCCCACAATTATTTCTCTGTTGATTTTAATTCCAACTTTCTTCCTGCTACCATTCTGGCCGAACTGTCGTGAAGCCAATCAAGAATACAGTTTTTCCGCATCCATAACACACAATATTACTCCATTAGCTATTCAAGCATCACAAGAACAGCTTCAGGGAATTGGCAAAAATCTCTTTCTGACCTGTACCAGTCTAGTCTTAACCAGTCTTTGAACTGAAATTAAAAGTCAGTCTATGTGGAGTTCAAGGCTGCACTGAATTCACCATCGATTCCAAACATGAGAATTCAAACCATTTACAAGCACTTCCTTGATTACAAAAGATTACACCAATATAAATGTTGCAGGAGAATCAGATATCAGCAAGATGAACTGTGCTTCTCTGCTAAGGTATTTCTGTATTTCATGCAACTCATTTCACTGTCACTTGTCTGGTCTACAAAAAAACCCACCATACTTTGATGATGGAATGAAATGCAGAACAGTTGTGTGGCTACACATTTATCTGCAATGAGCACTGCACGTCATGTATCTGCAGTTTGCTTACCCACAGTGAGATGCCCATCGGGTTGACATTCTTAAAATCATTAATCGATGCTTCTGTTGTATACCAGCAATGCATCCAGAATTAATTTGATATTCTTGCATCAATTCCATAAATAATCACTCTCCAGACAAACCCGGGAAAAAATTGTCCCACTACAGAACTAGCTACAAGGTCACCACTCAACCACCCAGATTTTTGGGAATGTGAGGAAAAGGAGGAAAAAACCGCCCATAACCTACATGGGAACTACTACACTGAGTCAGATGAAACTTTGGGCAGTAGCAGAAACTCAAGGTGTAAATAAAGAGATCCTTCCCTTAAGGGATTTACTTTTTGAGGCAGAGGCTGTGTCATGTTCATGACTCACCACCAGACCCTACATGGACTTGTCCAATCCTTTTAATCGTTTATACTTCTGCTGACCTCATCACATGGCAATGAATCCAACTGTTCAGGGATGCACTATTTTTTACTGGTTTAGTGTTGCTACCAGACAAAAAGGAACAAAAAACCTGAGTATTTTCTTTACATCGCTTGCAGTTTCACAGTTCATCACCTCTCCCTTTAGGGCTGCCATCTAAAAGATCATTTTAAAGTTAACTCTGTATTATCAGAACACTGAATATACACAAATGCTGTAAGAAACAGCAGTTGTACTAAGTGATATTTGTGGTCTAAAGCAGTAGAAGAAACCCATCCTCAGAATACTGCTTTGGGGGAAAAAAGTTTAAAAAAAAACAAGGGGAGGGAGGGAGAAAAAAAACCCAGAAGAGCCTCACGTTTTGGCTACATAACTTTTCTTCTCAGAGTACTGCAGGGTCACTGTGTACCAAGGCTTCTAGGTTGCCCATGTACCATCTCCTGCCTTGACCACTACTCCAGGGAGACTCTCTGGACTTGAGCATCAGGAAGTAAGAAAGGAAGCGGTAAGAAAATGTTGCATCTTTTCTGAGAGAAAAGACCTACACTCACAGGCAGATCTGGGGGATGTGAAGAGGGTCACCTTCACCAGCAGTAGATACATGGGCATGGTTTTAAGGGAAGCATTTTGTGCTAGCAGAACCTGGTCAGCACACCTAGTAAGTAAACTCAGCACAGCAGTAAATAGAGGCAAAAGGAAAGGTCCTGGTCGTGCTCAAGTCCCATCAGGCACTAGCACTCCAACCACAGCAGTTCCTTCCCAAGTTCAATGCAAATCCAGCCTCTCTGTTCCTTTACATTTATTCACTTCATTAAAGTAAGTCCTTTACATCTGCTTCCATGTTTAACAGGCAATGAGACCATTTCAGTGTTGCACAAGTGACCACACAGAGTAACACCTGCCCCTAAAGCTAGGTCGTTAACTTTTACAAGGGCTTTTTTTTGGAGAGATTTAGCAGGCTACATTAAAAGCTTATCTAGGTGCTACTAGACGTTAAATTGAAATGTATTCAAGCAATATCTGCCTACACAATCACACACAGTAGGAATGCAGCCATTAGCTACACAACACAGAGTTAATTGCAAGACTATTAAACATAATAATATGACATACAGAAACTCTTGTTTGGCTGTGCTTGTAGGAGATGTAGGAAAATCCTCCAGTCTACAGATGAAGATTGAAGAGAAAGCAAGAAAAAAACAAAAATAAAGCAAATAAAGAATAAACATTCATGCAAAATTAGTCAGTTAATTCCCTGTAACCCACAATAGGACACTTTAAGATTTACCAAGTTGAAGGTTTCGGTTTTGTTGAGGTTTGTTGTTGTTAAAGATTTGTCATTATTTTCCTGCCTTTCTTTCTGTATTCTCCCTTTATGGAAGCTCAGTAAGATCATGACGTAAAATAGACATGAAGAACCTCAGGAACCCTACATAGCAATCAGATTAGAAATTTTATCTATCCCTCTGACACATTCTTGTTGGAACCAATCTAGCTGGGGACATAAATAAAATTCTGTATGTTTTAAGTTCTCTATAGCACCTTCCAAACTAAATAGGAATTAAAAGGAGAGACTCGAGTCACATGACTTAGCCCCTTTTCTACAACATTAATATTCTACACCCAGATCACATCCTGAGGGTTACCCAGCTATCACCCAAACTGCATGAGGGTGATCTATGTTACAAGGAGTTGTAGTTCAACTGTCGTTTTGCAATGCAAACAGAAAGAAGTTCAGCTAGAAACAAAGAAAAATAATGCATGCCCTTTTTGAGTTTGTGAACCTGGCAAAAAAACCAAAAATGTGGATGCTAAGCAAATAATTCAAGATGTTCAAGCACAACAAGTGATTCTCCCCCCACTCCTGCCAAGTTGTGCCAGTTATGTAAAGGGTGGAGATGGATATTAGAACTGTAAAAATAAAACAAAGAATCACATGTCATCTGAGTTCAAAAAAGATATCTGTTAAAGAAAATATACATCTTGAATGGGAATAATCAGCATCAGTAGGTTAAATGTTTCCTAAAAATCCTGTATGGTTTAGTGGAACCTATAAGCTTCCAAATGCAATTTGAAGCATAAGAGAAACAATACACACAACATGATAAAGCTGCACCGCAAGGAATAAAATCAGTGCAAAAAAAGCTCCAATTAGGACCCGTAGCCTACGATTTTTCAGTCAGGTCACCTACCCATTTACCATACGATCCTACAGCCAACTCTGAACTTACTAATATCTTTTACTACAAATAGAAAAGGAGTATCCACGTAACCATGTCGAAGACTTGTGCGATTGGGTGCCCTAGACTGAGACCTGCTAATCCCTTCACCCAATTACTTCTCAGCTTATTCAGGCCTTTCACAGACAAGCCCCCTGTCAATGGGCACACGCAATTAGCTTTACAAGTCAAACTCAAGCCCAATTCTGCAACAGCTGCATGGTTGCCACCAAACTATGACTTCACCAGTTCTACTTAAAGACATACCAACAATGCTTTCTCCATATACCCTTACTGGCACTCAACTGATACCACTTCTATGCACTTCAATGGTTTTACATTATCAGACTTCACACTTACTGGATATTTGGGGTAATTCCCTCCAGCAGGACAATATTGACACCTCCTATGTGAGCAGTGGCACATGTCTCAGTCATCTTTTGATGTAGTACATCTTTAAGGAGAAAAAAAAAAAAGATACTTAACACTTCATTCAGTAAAATACTTCCAGGTATGTCAACTGCTTTCAAAAATGGTGTGGCAGGAATAGAATTGAAGGATTATGGTTTTAGTAGGCACGTTAAATAATTTGTGACACAAAGAAAGGAGCAACTATGTTCTAAAAGATTTTCAGAAAACACCATGAAGGAAAATCTTGCATCCTTTTGAAATCCTTCGACACCCAAGTAAAAGTTTATAAAAGTGCTTGTTGAATCTCGTTATTCTATCCACACAGAGGTATAACGTGCATCTATTTACAAACCAAACTTATTACACATGCATGCACATAGGCACAGGTAAGCGCGCACACCGTCATGTGAAGCTGCCACTGAATTTCGTTAGACTGCAGATTTTAGCTTATCCCAACCTTTCATCTTCTCTTTCAGGGTGAAGCTGCCGTGGATTCTCTTCAGCTCCGACTCCATGGTGAGCCCGCCGATGTCTGCCTCCAGGTGCGTTCTGTTCACCATGCCGATCCCAAAGACGATGAGCGTCACGTGCTGCGGCTCTGACGTCACCAGGCTGCGCTTCCTCTGCGCGTCTCGGCCGCTATCCTGTTCGTTCTCAAACACCACCCGACAAGCCGGCTCGGTTGGGCTTCGAACACCTACAAAAATACAAATTAAGGATACTTTACAAGAAATGCATGGCAGATCTGATTTATATTTGTATCTGAAGCCAAGGATCATGGATCTTCCACATCGAAGGAACTCTTCAGGCTAATTAACAGTGCCTCGTTTATTCCACTCTAGTAACATTGCAACTAAACCAAATCCAAGACACAATGGTGACAAATAATCAGTGATTTCATTTTTTGTTGATATATTCTTATGTGCATTATAGAAATATTCATGTGGTTTTATTATTATACAATAAAAATGCTCCGACAATTCCCAATTGTGCTGTTTTTTTGATCATCGCATAGCCAAAGGTTCTTCTAACCTAGTTTTGGATGAGCAAGTTTTCCTTTTCAACGCTCAGAGCATAAATACAATGTAAGAAAAATCTGTATTTTGTGCAGATATCATAGCTGTGCATGTGGTATTGTGTGCATGTCAGATACTGCCTTCTGTTTAACACAAGTTCTCATTTGACACTCAGTTGCTCATTCTTTAGTTAAAAGAAATCCAAGGAAATTATGCCTAACTAGTAACTATACAATCCTCTGCGTATTTTACAGCCACTTAAGGTCACCAACAAAAAAACTATGCTAAATCAGCTCTCAAATTTACTCTCCTGTGCTAAAATATGTTGGAAATAGAGAACAATGATCACTCAGATCTCAAAGCTTTGGGTGAAATTACGGCCCAGACACCTGTAATCTTTGCTGGACTTCACAAAAATCGGTATTTCGCCTTTTCTTCTCCCAAAGCTAGGTTCACAGATAATCTTTTTTACTCAGTCATTTCCAGGGCAGAAATTATATCCTTCAGGATATAATTTTTTGCTTGTGTATGCATTTACATATCCTCACAGAATGGTAATATACAGCATTTCCATCAGCCACTTGAAAAAAAATAATAGAACCGAAAGAGGAAAAAACCCAGTCCATTCTGCACACAATTAACCAGGAAAATTAACCTTTTAACACAGTCCCACACCCAGCGCAAATCCAGATTAAGAGCTGCACAAGAATATCAAGGGACTGACCTTAAAACTCATCAATTAACACACATTTGACTATGTCTAGGATTGAAAACATCGAAGCACACTATAAAGCCAGGAAAAGGATTCTTTTCTTCTTTCCACCACCTTGGGGAACCAGTTACTCCCCTCCATCTTCTCTACTTGCATCTCTGTCCCAGGTTAGACATGACGGGCAACTTGCAAAAATCGCTGTATGATCAAGCTTTAGAAGAACACACTTTAGCAAAAGCACACGCTCACAATTTTTTGGATTCATGAACTAGTTTACCTGTTGGCCCAAAAGTTTCAGAAGACTTTTCTAAAATCCCAGTTGGATCAGAAATGAGTGAATAGAAGTTCAATAGTTTATACATATTTTGCCAGCACTCGGCAGAAGGTTCGCTCTGTTCTGACACAGTAATAGAGTCAGAGTCATCCATGTGAATAGTCATGTGGTCAACAACATCTTTTGAACCTTTCCTGGACACTTTAGAAGTTCGTCTTTCTGACCTTCCCAAGGAATTCTTGTTTCGAGACTCTTTTTTATTGTTCTCATTGTTCGTTCGTTTGTTCTTCGTGTTGTTCACTCTGTTACCTCCATTAAGACTTCCTCGAGAGCTTCGGCTGAAGTCAGAAGAGCGGAAATCTCGGTGTTTGCGGGTTTTAAAAGTAGGTGTCGGAGAGGCTGACCCAGCTGTGTATCTGCTAAGTTTGATGTCCGTCTGGGTGGCTTTGATATCATCAATCATTGTACTGAACTGATGAATGAGGCGAACCAGTGCCATATCTACGTGCTGGCTTATGGACTGGCAGGAAATTGTAAAGTTACAGTGAAAAGTATTATAATAGCGTTTATTCAAGTCGTGAAAAGAAAGGGCATTGGTGGAGTTATGAGGCGTGCACATGGATTTCTCCATTACAACAGCGCTAATACTGAAAGTTTCTAACATCAAAGCTGGTTTGAATTCAAGAGGAGGAAGATTGACAGCGCCTTGCCTAAGGAAAGAAAAGGTATAAGTTACCACTTTGTAAAAAAAGTATTTGACTCCTGTAGAAAGAAACACAGTGGTCCATGTCATTTACTGATCCAAACTTTTACTTCCCTTAGAATAGGACCTTCTTACCATAGTCCTAAATACTAAAAGAACTGAACTTTTATGCTTTCGTACTGCGTGCTACTAACATAGTAATCATTCACTTCTACACAAACTTTTTGGTGTGCCATCTTTCCATCACAACCTAAGGCTTTGCCCAAAATTAGCGAGGGGCAGGGGGAAGATTCAGCCTTTACACTTAAAGTAGCAACTTCATTTATAGAGTTAATTACAAAACAGCATTTCAGAGCCTCTCAAATTTCCCCCACTATTATTCCTACCCAAGTCTCCAATTTTCAAAAGTAGCTGAGATTCAAATACTTATAATTTCCAAACCATTCCATAGGAAGATAAAAATATACATATAGATATTCTAACAGGAAAACAAAACAGATAAAATTGAAAGAGTAAAGGACTGCTCCTTATTCTGTAGGAGTGCTTTGGAATTCTCGGTCTTCACATGAAAAAAAATGTATTTTCTATTGTTTAATATTAATATTTTCAAATATCTCACAACACACCTTCGAGCTCGCTTGCTTTTTCTTTCCTTTGCTGTATCTGAATCAACAATATCTGCTCTGAGGCAGTCCAGAGTTCCTGAGAATGAGAGGTACTCTCCAAAGTACATTCTGTAGCAGAGTGGCATTGCATCCTGAGACTGAATTCCCGTGTAACTTAGAAGAGGTTTGAAAACAACCTACAAAACAAAACCCACTGGTCAACTTCTTTCTGTCCAGATGATTCCTATATTCTTGCTCCATCCTTGGTTAAGCTACAATATTTACAATATCAGCTACATAACCCAGAACATTAAGTTTTATTGACAGTGCTGTAAAACAAAATGAAGAGGGGGAAAAAAGGGAGAAGCTTTATGGACTTCTTGAGTAAAAAGATGGACTAAACAGCAAGCTAGCATTGAACGCTTAGCTATGGGAGCAAGGTTTCCCAAGAAATGTTCCCCTCAGGAAAAAGCCGTCTGGAAAACTAGGTTAATCTCATAAATGCTCCAGTATGTTCTTTGAATTTATAAAACATTGCCCTATCAATGACCATTCATGAAGTTTGTTACGGGACACCTCAGAGGCTTCTTGATTATTTCATCTTTGCATAGGAATGCATAAGAAACTTTTTTTTTTTTTTAAAGTAATTACTAGTTTTTTCCTACAGAACTCCAAAATCCACCAGCAAACCACACCTACCTGTGCATCTGCTAGCTGGACAGCAGGAAACCCCTGGTTACCCTCTTCTACACCTGCGATGTCATCCTGACTGGTGCTGTGCTGGGAGTGTGTGCCATCCAGGGTGTTCTGGTCGCTGGACAAGACTGTGTTGAAATCTGAAGCAGAGGGTATAGTAGGAAGATTGGGTGCCACACCTAAAAAATAAATACTCGTGGAACACTAACACCACAGCAAACGTTAACACCACCAACTCTATTACTTCAGCAAGATGAACTCTACAGAAACACGTGCCATACGCATCGGAAGGTGGAGCCCTGGTCAGGTCTGTAACCTCACAAAAGTGGCATTCGGGATAAGGAAACCACATGATAGTGCTGAAAGGTTAGAGAGATAGTCCAACTCGTATCTGGAAAGCACATACTGCCTTGTTTCTTTTTTACCTCCTTTTGTCTGCATTGCGTTCTACAGGGTACTTCACTGCTGTTTAAAGGGAAACAGTTTATAGGCTGAGTAGCCTATACAAAAAGAAAGATTATCCACAGCTGCAGATACTTGCTTGTAGCTTTCTATGTGCTATAAGCTTCTGGGTTTTACTAGTCACAACGCAGGATCCACTATTTAAATCTTTACGTGAGTCTCCAGCCAAACAAGTTCTTCATAAAAATGAGTATGGACAAGTGACCTCCCTGCAGTTCTCTATTGAGGAGCAGAGTTTCAGCATTGATCTGACCCCGTGCTCCATCACCTGCATCCTGAGCCTGGACTGGACTCGACCTCCAGGAGACAGAGCTGCTCTGCCAATGTAACTTAATCCTGATTGTTCACAGCTCAAGCTTCCAGCACTCATCAGAGAGCCACGACCATACGCCTCCACAGAAAAATGGTTTGGAGAGATCTGCGTCCGGGTTAAAAATCACTAAGTCTTAATTTCAGGAATGTGAGTTTGTAAACAAACTGTTACTGTTGCAGTAGGGAAAAAAATACAGCTTTTTGTGACAAAAACAAAGCTGAAAACTGTATTTCTACCCTAGAACTCTTTCTGCAGACAAAAACATTCCAGTTTACAGAGGAGCCACAGCAGTTAAGCAACATGTGCAGCACAAAGATTTCATAGGATCAAACTATTTATTCAATATTGAAAACAAATGTTTTAAAATTATTGCCTAACATTAATATATTACAATTGACAGACTGTTAATAGACAAAACACTCAAATTTAGTGTCAGTGAGAACAAAAATGAAGATACACACATTTGAGGATTGTGAATGATGACAGGCTTACAAGAATAATAAATAAGCTGCAGTAAGTTTTAAGTGTCTGTTTCTTTAATACACTTAAGACTTTAGGTAATGCATATTTTCTTTTCTCCATTCCCTTACACCAGTTGATCACTTCCCATCCCTGAAGAAGGTTACTCTCAAAATAGATGTCTATGTTTAGTCTCAAAATTGAGCTGAGAAAGAACAAGGATTCCAGTGTACAAAGTCCTCATTACAAAACCAGCATATGCAAATTAAAGGAAAAATAACTAACAAAACCCAAGGGACTCTGCAACTGAGGATGATTTTATGGCTCAGCTTTTGGCAGCTACCCATGGTTTTGGCAACTACATTTAGAGTTCCAAATGCAGGAAAACACTAAATTTTTGGAGGCAAGGTGAGGGAAATGAAAACAACAGTTCTGCTGAAATAACATTTGTTCATTATCCTGCTGGCTGAGGAATCCCACAAGTTGTATTTGCATCTGCTGAACTGAAGTCACCGGCTCAATTGCTTTCAGAAAGAACGTGGCAAGCACAGGAACAGCCAACCCAAAATAATCTCTTAAATTCAGCTGTAATTAGCAATACCTGTTGGAAGGCTATTGTGTCCCGATTTGGTGGCCGGACTTTCTTGTACTACGCTTCCTCTGTTGCCCACAGCATTTGACATCCAGTTATAGAAACTCACAGAGGATGGTTCAGACAGCAAAGGATGTTCAGATAACATGTCTGTGGCCACAGTATTTCCTATACAGATAAATCAGAAGCTTTAGTGGTTGTTGTCAAATCAGCAAAACCCAGGAACGCAGCATAATTTTACTGACAACACCTATTTACTATAAAAGTAAGCCAAATCCTCAAGGTTTATTCCAGTACATCATGTGTCAAGCTACACTACAGGTGCTACCACAGACATTACACCATGACACTAACGGAGGTTGCACTACAAGTGTCTCTGCATTTGTTTCTCTCTACCACTAGAGGAAAGGAGTCATTAAGAAACAAAAAATACCTTTTCTTCTGAATAATATTTCGTTCCCTGACAGCAAAGGAGAGAGGTTTTAGAGAAAATGCAGTATCAAACTTAGCTGGTTTTCTTTATATAAATTATAACAATGCACTCTGAACAATAATACAGAACATAAAAATTTCAATGTACGTATCTCAAGCTTCTACAAAACATTTTTTTCCAAGGACCATTAGTAAAAATCTGCAAATTTTTATAAAAAAACTAAGCTACTGGAACATTAGTCCACTTTTTGACCTACTTACAACATCAAGAAAAAGGGCAGAATAATCACTTAATTTCCTTATTCATTCAAAAAGACTCACTAAGCAATTAATATTTAAACTCAAAAAGCAGCAGGGCTAAGTAAAAGGAAAATATTTCATTTATTATGTTAGTTATGTCTCTCCCCAACCTGATGCACCCGCTGTTTGCTCCTAGGAAACAGTGTGGTGCAGCCATGTCTAGGAATTGCTAAAAAAAACCAGGATTCTTATTTGGCAGGATCTTAAACAGAAACGGTAACTCATAGCAAAATTATAGCACCTTTTGTAAATCATTAAGATAAAATCAATCCTCCCTTTAGCTTACTTATGCTACACCATACCTGTTCTTGTTAAAGAGCTACTTTTAACTGCTGTTGTACTTCTCTGAGGAGTCCCTTCCAGGAGATTATGCAGGCTAGGAAAGCTCCCAGTGAGGTAGCTGAGCAGACTCTCTTTTCGGGGGCTCTCCTTCACTGCCGGTCCCGAGCGGCCAACGTGCACTGGTGAATCGGTAGCTGTGTCTCCACTAGTGTAACTTAAGGAATGATAGGGATGTATGCCCTTGGGGAGAAAAGAAACTAATGAAGTACCATGTAAACTGAAAAAGGAAGTGATGTTTGGTCTGAATCCGAGACAGAAACACAGTAACTACAAAATTCTTCTTCCTGCAAACTTTTGGACAACTAGCACTTCATTTGGGGCAGGTTATAGGCTGTGCAGTTATCGTGCATAAAGGTGCTACTGAATTCTCCAGTATTAAAATAATTTTACATTTAGAAACAGTTTAAAAAGCCAAACAAGTAACAAAGAGAACTGCAGATGTGTAGAATTCACCTAAAGCAAGTTTGCAGAAGGAACAGTGCTAACTATAAGCCTCATTTGCATCTGTCTTCATCTGAAGACCAAACTCCTTTCATCCCTAAAACAATGGTAAGTGCAGCCTCCAGGGAAGGTGAAGAGCTGCAGCTGGGGACCTCTGGCACCAAGGGGAAGGCTCCTGGTCCACCCAAAGGCTTAAAAACTATGCAACAGGTTCTCCACCCTCAGAACTGAAGAAGAGCCAGATGTGCTCTCAAGCAAAGCATTTGGGCCACTGAACCCTAAACCATGCAAGCCCAATGTCTCTGTCAACCTTGGATTTTGTATAATGAGAGTTAAATCCTCATTTCTGCTTCCATAAATAGATGTGAAGCCCTGAGAGTTAATCACATCCTTCAATGATGCACGCATACATTGTTTTTAAGCGTGGCTCTGCACTTAACTGGCAAGAAAAGCAATAAAGGCATAGAATACAGGCCAGCGATTGAGCATCACTTTCAGAAGGTAAGGAGCATACCTTCCATGCGTTGTAGTTAATAGTAGCTACTTTTCAGACAAGTATTTATCCACCTGCAGACTACAGAATTGCTTCTAGGCAGGCCAGCTCCAAACCACCTTGTGCACAGCACTAGAAACTTACCTTTATTTTCAGAACTGAATCACTGTGAGTGTGAGTCTTGGATAATTTCCTCATGATCTCAGCACCAGTCACAGGCCCAGAAGATCCACCAGCAGGTGGGGGGCGATTGGCTGTTCCTTCCAAGAGCATCGTGTGCTCGCTGACAGTAGCTGCGACCAAGCAAACAGATTTCCTCTTTTGTATGTATATAGGGAACCAAGATTATCTATTGTTAGGTACATTTATTTACAAGCAGTCACGGACTTTCAAATTGTGACACACCTTCACGCAGCTGTCTAGAGAATTTTATGACAAGAAAACCTCACACATGGGCCTATTGGATTTTGCTTAATAAAGTACAAATCTTTTTGTCCTTCCAATGTCATACAAGTGTTGCTCTGTGCTACAGATCCAAAAGAAACCTGCCAAATTTCACTTTCTTTTGCTGACTCTGGCATGGCTGATCATTTTTTGAATCAAGATGCTTACATTTGCATTAATTCCATCTATAAGCAAATGTACAGAAGGCAGCAAAATTGTCACTTAAATTCTTGGTGAAAAACAGAATAATATATGCATAGGAAAATACAATCTAAATACTTCCCTGGTTGTAACAGTCTGTTTCTGCTCAACCAAAGCAGGTATTTTAGAGGAAGGGGCAAAAAATCCCATTGTACCGTGTGATTACATCCATGTTTCACACACAAAGACCTTTGGTTTTACTCCAGGCTGATAACTGCTGCCTGGCTTTTAATTAAAAGTAGATTCTCCTCCTGATTTTCTAAAATTATTTTTTCCCCCAACGCTATGTAATTGTTACTTTAGAAAAGAAAAACATAAATGTTGTATTCCTGAGAACAGCAACACTGTACATCAATGCTACAAACACAAAATAACTAAGTCAACTCAAGACAGCAAAAGAAGAGTGCTCCAACAACATGTATTTGTTTCTGCCCACCTTTCTGTGGTTCTTCCTTCAGTAAGCTCTATATCAGGTCCAAAGCTAAATCAGTATCTTATGTTACATTGGCAATGTCTAAGGTAGCAACAGAAATCTACCACACACGAATCATTAAAAATGGGGGGGGTGTGAAGAAATAATGTCTTCACAAAGAAGAAATAAAGAGGTAGGTTTGAAGCTGTTCCTGGGAGAGATCACAGAATTCTTCACTCAAGTCAGAAGCTGCACAACAAAATCCTAATCCCAAGATAGCAACTAGGTTGATGTATTTTGTGCAGTAAATAACAAGACAAAGCATCTGAAAAAAAAAAAAAAGACTCCTGTTCTGCTTTTCCCCAAGCAAGTGATAATTGTTATAATACTATAATTATAATTGTTAGCAACAGCTTCAAAATGAAGACATGTCTAAAAAAAGAGAAGCTTAGTGTTTTTAAAAAACAAGACTATAATGTATTCCAGCATTAAAACCAAAGATACAAATGCTCTGAGAGGCGCTACTGGTGCCTATGAATTTTTATGGGGACAGAAGAACATTAAAATACCTGCATCAAATTCAAACTCTGCTCCATCAGCACTCGTGTCGCTCTGAAGCCCCCCTCCGTTGTCTAATCCGAGTCCATCCTCATGTTCGTGGCAGGCATTTGGCTGCAGCTTCACGGGCTGTGTGGGTCTGTGTAAACTGACTCCTTTAAAGGCTGGGGTCACCACGATGAACTTCATCCACTGCCTCGCTAAGGCAACTAGACCTTTCTTTAAGGTTACTAAGGCAGGGAGGCCATCACTCTTGAAAAAAAAAAATTCAAGTAAGTTAAAAATGTCAGTCACAAGATTTTTAAGTCAACTAAGGGGAAAAAAAAAAATGTCAAAACTCTCTTAAATCTTTGTGTTCAAGAGGCTTATGACAAAAACATGCTGGAACCACAGAGGGTTCTTTCAGATACATATTCAAACGCCATAGTGCTAGCAGATAAAAATTACACCTTCATGGAACACAGTAAATACATTCATTGACATGGCCTGAGGATCTAGCCAAAAAGGGCCAAAATCAAGCAATGGGAAACAGGTTTATTAAATATGAAACTAAGAGTACTCAGGTAATTATAAGGCTCTCAACTACAGACTAAAAGTCACAGCAGCACTAGACTGGCTGCAGAAACAGAAGGGAAATTAAGGAGATGAGTTTTTTTTTCCATGTTAAAAACAAATCTGAGGGAAAAAATAGGGATTGTTTTCATGTCACTGTGCACCAAGGAAAAAATCAGGTTCTTATTTTGACCACAAATCAAACAGTGCTATTTCTGCCACAAATTGTGCTGGTTACTGGGCTCTGAGCTGAATGTGTTGAAAAACAGTGTTTAAATCTGACAGCCATGGAATTCGATTATGAAAATGACACGCGATCAGGAACAGACACTCCTCTCTATGCCTAATCTGTTTGTTCAAACAATTATTTACCACTCCAATCCAGAATTTACATCCTAAAGCCACCAAGAAAAAGATGAGATTTGTCAGCCTTAAAATTTCTACAATTCTAGGGCTCTTCTTCCACCATCTGCATTATCCAAGTATTTCTAAGAAACATGAAAACTAGATCTGAAGAGAGAATTTGGAATAAACTAATCAGTGCATGAAAATGCCTTCATAATTGAAATTTATTCAATTTTTTTAACTACAGATGCAATTTCTTACTACTTTGCTCTTATCTTTAAGAAAAATGAAACCTGATAAAGAACCTATTGACAATTTTAAGGATATGCCTTTTTGGTTTAGGATTTCTCATGTATTTTCTAATAAAATAGCTTGGTAAAAAGAATATCTGTAGACAGCCCACAACAAAAACAGTACATGTGAAAGAAAACAAGGATGACAGAAACCACATCTACTTATCAATTTAGGGACATATGTGAGTTTGGGTTATATTTTCCTCGTTTGTTAACTTTCCTTAAACTGTTACCTGATTTAAGACATTAAAATTGATTCAGTTGAAACTAACGCACCGAGTGATTGCCATTTCGACAGGGTAACTCACCATGGTGGCATCCTCAATAACGGAGTAATTTGCTTGATGTAGGTAATGGTGCAATATATTACACAGTAAACAAGAGGGATTTTCTTGCAAGAAACGAGCCACTTTGGTAAGCCTGTTGTACTTGCTTCTCAGAGGGAAGTGTACGCTTTTATTCTAGATTAAAATGGAACAATTTATTACATATGAACACATTTGCAAGCAGAACATGCACGCTAACTACAAGATGTCACCTATGATACCACGAACTTCTAACCTCATTTTGAACTTGTGCAACACAGATTTGCCACGTGGATACTTACATTATTTTAACCAGCGTATGTGAAAAACCCTACTTGATGCTTATTTGTTTAGATAAAACAATAAAACAGAGAGCTGGATTGAAGTTGTGGGCTTCGTAAAGTTACTTCTGGACTAATGGACATATGCACAGCTAGCTGAGATTTTTAAAGAGAATGTTCATTCCTAAAGAACAGACAAGTACTTTTCTAATTTGGTTTAATGCTAGAAAAAGGGGAGGGAACAAAATAGGAAGGGAAGTAGCAATAAGAGACTGCTGCAAAGGACGATTTTTGAGTATAGCAGAAAACTTGCTTGAAAACTAGCTTGACAGTGAGCTCGCTGATCACAAAATGCAAGACAGGCTCTCAACGACAGGTATCACCTCAAGGACTTCCCACTAGATGGTGCTAAGTAAACGAATGGCAGAAAACTGCTGACACACCAGAAAGCTCCTTGGCAAAATCACAATGCCACCCAACTGGTCATAAAAGCTCTATCAATCCCAGTTTTCAACAACAAAGATTTTGTGTTTCTTGCTATGCTTGTCCTCCCTTTCACTGACAAGCAGGTCCAATTAACACAATTCAATACAATGCAGGAGCACAGCAATTCACATTTTCTCCCAAAAGATAACCTGAATATTTAACAACTCAACACATTTTCATATTTCATAAAATATACCAGATGCTACAGCCATATTTCTTACTCTTCCTTTTCAAAGAGCAGAATCTCCAGTTATTTTTCCTGAAGATGCACTCTTGTAAGAAGCACAGAACTTCCTCACTAGTAACAGCCAAATATTTTTCCTCTGAAATACATTTATAGTGTCAAAAAAGCACAGACAGTGAGTTCTTCTGACCAATTCTAGAAGTAAAGGCTCATAAGAGGTGCTGTAAGTTTGTCAGTGAAAATACGCAGAATCCGAAACAAATACATATTACACTGCTCTGTTCTTTTGGGCCACCTGATTTTATCAAGGTCATTTACCTCTAAAGCTTCTGTCATGATGCAACCCATAACAGCACAGACTCGAAGGGTTCCTTCAGTTTCTAGTTTATTCAGTGATGATTTCACTTGATCAATGGGAACAAGCCAAGCACCAACTGCAGGTGTTGCAGTACTCAGGAGGTTCAGCTGCCTATTGAGAACAATAAAAAGAATCAGGTATTTACAGTCAGCAGCAGCAACCAGCAGGATTTTCTCATGCTATTATGAATGACATTCAAATAGGTGCAATATGACAGAACAATGTTACGAAGTAACAAACATACACTTATAGCCCAGAAAATTAAAATTGGCAAAACGTACCAAGGCAGGTTTGCTTTACTTGCTCACATACTCATGATTTATCTGCTGCTGCTATTTCTGTCTTAGAAAGATTTATCTTAAATTTTATACATCAATGGCAGTAAGATCAAGGGTCAAGCATCAGGCTGAATACCAAAACCACGGAGTGGTTTTCTTCACTAGCATCTCTCCTACTCAAAACAAATAACCTCCCCTGCCTTTCTCCTTCATACACTTGCAAGTTTGTTGGGTAGTTTTGATTTTCATTTAATCTTTCTTTTCCTCTTTGAATCTTATAAAACTAAGTTTTCTAGCAACACTTCCATATAAATGACAATAACAAATCGAAGCAAGAGTTACTGTGCCATATGTAAAATCCAAAATTTTCATTTCCAAAGAAGCCTCAAAATTTATTGGAATTACACTCAGAATCTACCAAATGAAACTGCAACTTAAAGCGTAATTGTCATTTTCTTTCTTTTAAATCAGGTAAAACAGTACCTTGAAAATATATGAGCTGGAGAGCGCACATTGGTAGGGGCTGCAAAACTAAACCAAATTTCTTTGATTGTTAACTTCATGCTGCAAGAGTCAGGGGGAGGCGGCATCAAGGGGATATCTTTTTTCAGATCATCAGATTCGACCCCTTCATCCTTAAAAATGGAAACACAAAGACAAAAGGGAAATTGCTTTCCGAACTGATTACACTGCAAGGCACTAACATATCATGCTGTGCACTGCTCATCAGAAATGGTTTAATATGAATTTAGACAAAGGAAAATTAAATCTCCCAAGACAATAGCAAGAGACCTGCTGAAAGTTTAATGTGCAAGTAGACAGCATAAATGCAGGTAGCACAACACCTGTTAAATTGTCGATTTTTAAAATCATGAATGTTAATCACTTAAACATCCAAACGATCCCCCAAGGCCAGTCATTTCTACGTAACATGCACATACCTGCTCATCTGAAACTGAATTTCCATTAATGTCAGAAGAGGGGCTTATTCTATCACAAGGAAGGTTATCGTCAGACACGTCGGTATTGTAACCGCTACCCGTTGGGGAATCTGAAGAGTTATTTGATGCCAGCAATCCACCTCTCTCTGAATCTCTTGATTTACCCATAACTCCAAATGTGTTATACAACACCGCTCCAGATTGTCTTCCTCCTAGAAAGGCACACATACCCAGACTGAAAATGTTTGCCTTGCATAAACATCTATAAGTTATCACCCAGAGAAAAGATCTGCACTTTGGAGAAGTACATATGATTTTGGTTAAAACAGACATATTACCATTTTACATCACAATTTATCACTACAATTTTTTATACAACAATACATCTTCTTGTAGAGCTTCTGACAGTCTGTTCCAAGTAGATGAAGAGTACTCGCATGAAGTCTTGTTAAACACTGTTTCTTGAAAAGAACCACTTGGATGGCAGAAAACACATATATATTGGTTTGTTGGGGTTTGTTTGTTGGTTTGGTTTTTTCTTCTTGAAGCTAGTGTTCCCCTCCCAAAGCAAAACTCTGGCCCCATGTGCAGACACTTACCACCGGTTTGATTGCAAGGGCTGGATTTAAGTGATTGGCGAAAGTATCAAATTCTACCCTCAGGTTAAGTTCAGAAACTGCTGAAACCATTTTATATGGCATTATTTCATACACTAGTTAAGTGGTATTAATTACTAAAAGTTCCTTTGTTATATATCTACTACACGATTTGTAATTTATGTGATAAATAATTTACATCAAACACATACTATTAACATTATCTATATTCAGCAATTCCTAATCAAATGATTGCTGAACTAGCAGACACAACAACAGAATTGTTACCAGTTTCATAAATCAATTAACAGAAAGCCTATATAAGCTTTACCTTTAATAGTTAAATTTTCAATTCCACACTCGAACATTATCCAACCCCACTTCTCTTGGCTAGGACCAATTCGAGCTACATCTGGAACAGCTTGTTGATCCGTTTCATCTACAAAAGCAAACTCATCCAACTCTTCCAAAGTAAAAAGAACTTTTGATTTCCCAAATGGAATAGCTGTTATCGCACAAGTTCCAATATCTGTGAAAACAAACATGTTTACCACTTTGTTATAAAATGAAGAAAAAAAAGAAATCATATCTTCAAATAGATCTCTGAAGTTTAGTGTTCTGGGAGTGTTGTCCCTTTAGTATTCCTTAAACATGAGGTGGGGAAAAAAAGAAAGAAAAAAAAAATCAAATTGAAGCATGAGTAAGAAGCACAGAAAGAGGAAGAAAAAACTTGCTCCTGGTACATTAATATGGGTGGGGTAATTTTTAAGTTCAGAAAAAACAAGGACTAAGCAACACAAAGTTAAAGCTTGGAGACATTCCCAAACCTAACACATTTTCTTTCTTTGTCTTCTACTAGGGTCATAGTTCCAAATAGATGTGTACAAAGCAGCCCTCCAGGTTCTTGTCTAAACTGGCAACTGACCTGAAATTATTTTACAAAATAAACCATTCCTACTAAAGAACTAAGGTTTAATAGCAACAAATTACAGTGATATTGACAGTGCTCATTGGAAACATGTCTATGTCTGTTTGGGAGGATGTAAAGAACTAAATCCCACTGATTCCTTAGAAAATAATACAGACTCAAGCAGTTTTTAATTCATCATGATCTTGGCTGTCTAGGATCCAGGAGGGTACCATGCCACCCTGATTTCTTTGATGTTAGGGCTCAGCTTAAATACAAATCCTTTCTTCTAGCAAAATTTCTAAAGGAACAATTTAAATAATTTTATGCCTATTCCCTAGTAACTCACACAGTTAAATGTCAAATATCTGAGGAAAAGAACTATACCAAGTCAATTTATATCCCTTCCAGTTCTCACTCTCTGCCCCCAACTTGTAACTGCAATCATTTTTGAAGTATACACAAAATAAGACCACCTCTAGAAAGACATTTCTTAAACCTTTTCAATAGAAGATGATAAGTTTTCTTGGTTAGAATTAAAAAATTACCTGGCCTTCTAGAATGCGCCATACCTACCACAGGACATTACTGCTCAGATTCTGCCCATAACTATGTAAAAATGAAGTTAACCATTTTAATGTTCCCTTATTGCTTTTGTTCACTTCTTGTTCATATGCTCACTCATTGAACAGTGGTGGGTGTTGGGGGCTTTTTTAGGTGGTTTTTAATCATACTTGCTTCACAGAGCACTTCCTCATACCCTAAAGACGCCTGTTCTTTGTGGGACAGAGTAAAATACGGCACTAACTGGTATCAATTCCATCAAAATTGAATCAGTTAACAAAAACAGCTTCTACTTTCGGTCAGCTGTTCCAGGTTAACATTTCCAGGATCAGGAATTACAGCAGCTGAATTTAATTCATATCCTCTTGAAGGAATTCCCTTCTCCCATCAGGTGACAAAAAATGGCAGCTGAAAAGAGATCAACTGGGAGGAAGGGAGCCCAGGCCCAAAATCTTACCAGTGCACGTCAATATTTATGTGTGCTAGATGGATTGCATTAAACTACTTAGAAATTTGTCTTGATAGTTTTCACTCTGCCTACATTTAAATCCAGGCCTTTAGTAGAATAACAGAAGATAATTCAGAGTAACTATCATTCTTTATAGAGTATCTACAAAATCTCTCAAGTGTCTTTTTACCTGTGTTTATAAAAAAATCCCACGACCAAAACTACAAGATCAAGGCCAGCTGTAACCAGTAGCTTCACTGAAAATGGACATTTGCACAATTTAAATGTGGAATTACCTGTTGTATCAAGACCTCTCAGTTGTCCGTGAACGCGATGGATGTTCAGCTTGGCAGCAATTTCTTTTCCTTTTTCTGCCCCAGCATTGGATCTCAGTGAGCCGGAAGACTGGGGCTGCATTTTACTGGTTTGGATGTAACGATCAAATGTGACAGAATTCCTCCCAGTTTCTGTGTTGTTTGAAGTCTCCTCAACAATACCCCTTTGAACAGAATGGAGTTAAAAAAACCAGTTAAACAAATCTCAGATAGACATATTTCATTCAATGATTCTGTTTAAAATTTGAAGTGATGTTGGTGCAGCAGTATTAAAAAGAATCCTTTGTTAGATAATACATATATGCTTCGGTAGCAAAATACTGAAATTTTCATTTTAGCCTGCATGACGTTGAAGCAAGAAAGTTTTAAAGCTGAAATTCCAAAATTATTCTGGAAGGGTTCCTTCACTTCTAAAGAAACAGCAATTTTAGTTAGATATTAGGTGTTAACTTGTAAAACACTGAAGACATTTTATTGCTTCCTTCTGTCACATCAAATTTTTCAAATACTCTTCAGACCTACAAGAAGTTGGCATCACGATACATCTTTTGACTAACTTAGAAAGAGACACAATAGCAATATGTATTATTCTTACCTATTCATACGAACTTGCGTAGCAATTCTATCAAAACACAAAGCTACTAATGAAACATGAGTCACGGTTTTGCCAGAAGAAACCCCTGGGGATTCATCAACAGATGCTTGTAGTAAACACAGGTTCACCTGTACATAAAGTTTCACCAAAGGAGAAAGACATTTAGAAAAACAAGTATACATCACTGATTTCTGATATTATCTTGTCTTTTATTTCCCAGTTAAATGAAAAAATAAGATATAAAACCATCACATCTAAAAGACCTAAAAACATAACTGGAAGACAATTTAACTTGCACACCTACTATAATAGAACTGATCAGCTCCAAACCAGTCTATCCTGTTCAAAACATTGGTTTTTTTAATACATAGTTTCGTTCAGCTTTTGGAGAACTAATAGGGATGCAAAACAAGGATAAATTGTGAGGCACGTGTCTACTCAATAAGCTAAGCGAAAAGACATTACCTTTGGTACAGTAACATTGGCCTGAAGACCTTTAATTGTCACATTATCTTGCTTAAGTGAGAGATTGGTCTGTGCTGGCCCCTGGTTTGTTGTTCCTGTGGTGGTAGCATCTATTTTTGTTCCTCTAATATCCTGCTTTGAAGATAACTTGGAGGGGAAATAAAAAAAGAATAATTTACACAAACTCAAGAGTTGCTAAGCTAAAGAATAACAGGACAGTTTATTAGTACTGGAAGAGCAAGAGATTCTGATCATTTCAAGCACAACACCGTGATTTCTAGAACAAGGACTGGAGTGCTTAGAAATGCAATAGGTCTAGATCCGTAAGGTCAGCAATGCCCTTTTGCAATTAATTTTATAATGACCAAATCTCAGCTAAAAGTTTGAGTCTTTTATATAAAAGTTAGATGAAACAACCATCATGAGGTAAAAAAGTGTCTGTTACACTGTGAAGTGTAAAAAATCGTGAAATATAGATACAGTTATTAACTTGGACAGAAAGAGCTGCTAATTCTTTAGAACTACCATATCTTTAAAAATTAATTTAACTTGAAAAGAATTGTATCAGATAAACTGCAAAAAACCCAGATGCACTTTCACAGCTCAGTTTGAACTCTACTCTCACAGAGATCATTTCCCTCGCTACTGTAAAATAATAAATGCTGTATTGCTGATATGAATAAAATACATAAGAATTGAGCTACTATCTCTCAAAACACTGAATTCCATTAAAACTTTTTCTACATAAAATACAAAAAAACGTATCTTTTCAAAACTTTGTAGATCTTTCCCGTTCCCTTTCTTACATTTTCCGAGAAGCTTGTTTTGCTGTTCTGCACAGCATCTCGAAGAACTTTGCAGTGCAGATCATCAACGATGGCTGCTGGGTGTCGAGAGCTAGCGCAGTGCACCATTGCCTCTATATACCTGCGAGAGCACACAAGCCCACAGACCAGTTCAGCTTCCAGTTTCACATGACACAGCGTCAGTAATGTTTAATTAACACTACAGAGAAAAAAAACTAAGCACTGACAGACAACCGACTGGCACTTCCTAGGTTGGCATAACATTCATCTAGCGCTACTGTTCCATCAGTCACACTATTTAATTCTTTTACCTAAACCACTGCTGAAGAGCTCTGACAATTTTTAGCATAATCAATTAACTCTGCAGTAATAAAATTACTTACCTATCCAACGCCTCTGCTACCAGAGGAGTCAGAACTACATCTACAGTTCCTTTTACTTCTACTATTGCCGTTGTCCGTGTCTGGAAGACAGGGTGATCCAGCGTCCATTCTTCTGTTATTGTTTCATCATCTGTATTTTCTGCAGACTTCTTTTCCAAAGGAGTATAAGGTGTACTAAACAAGGCAAACACATATTAATAATCTAGATTTATAAAGGAAATACAGAAGTGCCTTAGTATCATTTTAATTCTTCATAAAATGTATATAATGGCAGGTTTTGTTCTACACATAGCTTGGAAAGCACACAAATATAATCCCAGGGCAAGCTCCTTCCCTACACTGAAGTTCAGCTTTTGGCAATGCAATGGACACCTGCCATAAGCACCTCCAAAATTAATCTAAATTTAGTTGCAATTCATAAATCTTGAAAACATACAAGTGTAACAGTTTAATGCTTTCAAAGTGGTTGGTTTGTTTTTTTTTACCAAACCCAACCATTTCCTAATAGAACAATCTGTTCTAAAATAGATCTGTACTGACAAATAACTACAAATCAAATTTTGGAAGGTCTAGCAAGAGCCAAAATATTTAAGAAGAGTATCAGGAAAATTCTCATTTAAAAAAGTAAAATGCTAATCATGTTATGCAGTATTCAACTTACTTAGATGTTGATCCTGTGAGCTGCATGCCTCTGTCCAGTAACGAATTAGCTGTGAGACCCTGTTTAACAATCTAAGATAAAAGTACAAAAATATTATATTCCTTCTATATATGAAAAAATACCCCAGTATTCTTCAAATAAGATTCTCCTTGTGTTTTTTCTTCTTAAAAGAATACCTCATATGCATATTCTCCAGTATATTATACAGAAACTCCCAGATTGTTTTGGGTTTTTTTTAAATTGAGAGATTAGACTACAAAGTTTTTACATAGATAAATAGTAATTAATTGCTTAAAAAAAAGACTTCAAATACTAATCTACAGAAAGCTTGCATGAATACAAAGCTTTTGCTGCAAAGTGATAATAAAGTATATTCCAGATCTTAGACACCTACTTTCTATTAAGTCATTTCAATTATTTTTCATGTATGATTTCAACTCCTTCCTTAAGCACATATACATCACAAGAAAAAAAAAGCCCACACATACAAAAATCATTTGCTAAATCTGTTTCAATTGTACTTGGCAATAAAGTGCTTATGGCCTAGATTATACTTGATCAGTATTAAATGTACTGCTACTGAAGTTCTAAGTAATGTGTCGAACAAAACTCACATAACACCTTTCAGCTGCATAGTATTCAACAGGCAGCAGAATGCAACAATGACAGTTCTGAGCACACATCTCATCTCATCCACACAATTCTGGCTCCATTTTTCAGAATTCACATTCTTTTCATTTCCACAACCTCCCAGGCACACAGCCCCTGATCTGAAGTCAGAAATCCAAAGTATTCCTTAACTAAATCAAAGAAGTTTCAAGTTTCTCCCAGCTTTATTTACACAACAGGTATACTAAGCCATTTCAGTTCGTTTTGAATTGTTATTCCTTTCTCCACTACTTCTTCCTCCATCTCCCATACCTTAAAAGTTGGGACAGAAAGTTGCTCAAAAGATGACGAACTTTCTTCACTTGTCGGTGTGTCAAGGTCTAAAGGGCGATGTAATGAGGACTTGGAAGTTCTTTTGTTAGTTGGATGCTTTACTGACCAGTTGATCACCTGGAACTGTGTGAGATAATTTTGGTAACATGCCATTACAGGCTGCTGGGAAGTTATTTGCTCACTTTCCACAGTCTTCTCAGATTCCATGACATACATGTTGTCAACATGCTCATCTTCTCCTCCCAGAGCCGAAACAAATGAAGCCTGTGAAGGATGAGTCTTAATTGGCAACGTTTTAACATCTTGACTAATTTCTCCATGGGTTGTGCTTGTTAAGGGCCCTTCCACACTGTGATAAATAGATCCTCTACTATACTCAATTTTCTGAGCTTGCTTTTTTCTCTTCTTCCTCCCTGGATAGGTTCCTGGACCTTCATCACTACTTATTGGCTCAAACTCTTCCGCTGCAGAAAAATAAGCTTCGCTATCAGCCATGGACATACTGGAATCCATTGAGCGATACTGGTGAAAGGAGTTTGAATCTGCAGATGGAGTATATGGAAAAGAACCAAAGCTCCTCCTCTGTTTTGGGGAGTCCAAGACGTTCTCATCACTGCGGGACACATCGCTGCTGAACTGCACACCAACTGGAACAGGCTGCTTGTCTCCGTAGAAGGCTGCCGTGAGGCTCTTGGTGCTCCCGAGCCGGGTGGAGCACACGGATGCTTGCCGCTTCAGCGGAGACCTCATGGGAGACTGACCAACAGGCCTCTCCTGGTTGCCTGGGGATGCAGGGCTGCCTTCTGTACCTTCAACTGAAACACTGGAAACAAAAATGGAAGGTTCATTTGCTTATTCTGTTATTATTTCTTCTCTTTTTACATTATAGAAGCTGTCAAATGCTCCAGTGGTTCTGTGAGTTTGTTAGCATAGCAATTATTTTCATAAAGCTGACAACATACTAAATTCTGCCAGTTGCTAGTACACTTGTCTACGTATAGCGTATGTAAAAATGAACATTAACAGGAAGTGCTGTTGCCTTATGTGCTGGATTTTCTACCTAGACCAGGAAATCATCCCCTACTAGGGACCCAAACTTGCATTTCAACTAGCAAATGCATTTCAGCAGTACCATTAGAAAATAATCATTATCAAGTAACTTCATACATTGCTAAATATAAGGGGTTTTTTCTTTCATAACGTGTTCAGGAGTCAAATTATACTTCCTCCTGGACAGACAGTACTAACCTTCCATGGCCATCCTCCCTTTTTGCACCAGCCAAGAAGTCCTTCTGTCCCAAGTGATCCTCAGTGGCTGAGGATGGGCTGTCCTTCTCGCCTGCGAGCAAGGGGAGCGCAGCGCTCGAACTGCTCGTTTCCTCTGAAGAGGATGAGGAGCTATGGGAGCGCAGTGGCACTTGTAGGCTTAGATGTTGTGCTTTTCTTTCTATTTCTATGCCCATGGATCTGCAATCCCAGTCTTTTCGTTTTACGCCATTTGCTTTCCCTAGGATCAGAAACACAAAAGAGAAATTGAGCGTCTGATAAACACAACCACAATAGTCTCCTCCCTGTCCACTGAAATAAAAATCCTTATTAAATAAAAGCCCTCATTTTGAAATGCAGACACATATTAGCACGTTGTACTAATAAACATTAATAAAATCATAGCAGCGAAACATCAGATTGTGTTGATAGACTACTTTCTATATAAGTAGAACAGATACAAGTCAAAAAACCCACAAACTTTGCACATTAATATAAAAACTCAGCAAATGAAAGCTTGCTCACTACTTTCAAGCTAATACCTACTCTTTGAAGGGTCCATGCCCCTACAAGACCTCCTGCACGAGACCGCCACAAGTACTACTCATTAACCAGAGTCGGAAAGACTATAAATGAAGTGTAGTTAAGAAATTAATTTTACTCTGTTTTGCCCCATAGTATTACAGTATGATGTATTCTCACCATCTAAAATTTTGGGGATCTCCTTAGTAATTATCCATTCCCCTGGCTGCAGCAAAGACTGCCCATAAAACATGTCAGATTCTGCACTTGTACTTGAGAAAGCAGAGCTGCTTGAAGGCGTCAGTTCCTCAAGTTTGAAAAAATCTAGTCCTGTCAACGTGCCACCGAAGAATCGACAACCACCAAGGCAGCCACACTTGTTCTTGCTCCGCTTATTCCTCAAATTATCGTCAGGCCACAAAAACCACAATCTAGACCAAGGCAGAACAACAGAAAACAAAAACATGAGCACATCAGCCTTAGTACATGTACATTCACTGAAAACAAGATTAGAAGACATCCTTCTTTTTATGTGAGCTCCTATTTTACTTGCCTTGAAATGACTAAGAAAGATTTGTATCTGAAATACACGTCAGACATGAAATGAAGGATCAGCTCCAAAAAGGAGCAAATCACAAATGTAATTCAGTTCCCTCCTCTCCCTGATCTTTATTTTTGGAGCTAAAGGAAGGCAGAGAAAAAAAGTAAGTTTTGCTAAAAATCGTATGACTGTGTGGTCCAAGCACATTCAACCCCATAGCTAAGCATTCTACCTGATTTTAACAATTTCTTGTAATTTTTATCAATGTAAGCCAAAAGAAACCTCAAAAGCAAAACCAAAGTTCCATCTTTAGATGAACATATGAACTTATACCTCCCCGAAAAATTCCTTCTCCTTGAATTGTCTCTCTTACCTCTTAGTTCGGTTATCATGCGTCTCTAAGAAATGTCGCTGCACTTCATGTTTAGAAGGATGATCTGCAGCTAAAGCGATGTCAGCCGTGATGAGCCCTAAGTTGACAGAGCCAGCTTCCAGCCAGTATGCTCTCCTTAATATCGGCTGAAGACCAGTTCTGCAGTTGTTCCCCTGCTCAACGTATTGTCTCAGTTGAAAGTCTTGGATAGCAGCACTTACACCTTCTCCAACAGACTGGTTGTGGAGGTTGCAGTTTGCAATGCGTACAGCACCCATCTGAAAACATGATTTACAGCACAATTTCTGATTAGTCATGAGGGAAATAGGAAGGGTAGCCTCAAACCAGTTACCACATCACCTGCTGCATTCCAGAAAGATCTCAGGGAACTATTCTCTCCAAGTAAGGCAGAGAACCAGCCCTATACGCAAGTGCACACACTAAAGACGGCATGCGTAGATATTAGTTTCAGCCAGTTTTTAAAATAACAGAAATAAAATCTCTACTTAGGAGTCTCAAAAAGGAGGATCAAAAAAGAAAGTTCACCTTTGGACAGATATAATGAACCTTTAGAAAAGTTAAATCATTATTTAATTCTTCACTGTCACCTAAAACCCAAGAAATCTGAAACTCTGAAAATCAGATACATGATTTGATATGATATATATCATTCTATGTCTTACGACTAAGACATCAATTATATACATTGAATACAACACTATATGAACTCTACAATTAATAAATGCCTCAGTGAGGCAACCTTGTTAAACCCTGAAAAACGTGCGAAATTCCAGATCCTAAACCTTAACGGAGATCCATAGTTATAGCAGCCCCCATACGACCACACTATTGCTTGTACTGGCATAAGCTGCATTTTATTGAACCAAACAAATAATCTGAAGACACGGGAGCAAGTTTCCTGCACAACTTGAGTCCTCCCCAAAAGGCAAGCATGAAGCACCTGCAACTTCAGCTCAAGTTTTCAAGCTTCTCACACAGCAAAGAAGGCAAGCTGAAAAAGAACCCAGCCATGGAAGAGCTACCCACAGGATTAATATTAAATTATTACCTCTCATCTCTGTCACAGACTATATAAAGGAGAACTGGAAATCTTTTTTTTTTTTTTTTTTAATTTAAATGAAATACATCCAGGATATCATTTTCTAGAGTGGTTCAGGTTATTAAGCTGCCTTTGAAAATACTGCCATTCATAATTATGCCTGCAAACATAGTTAATATTTGTGATGGTACTTTTTAATATTGGATTCAAAAGAATTTGGAGACTCAAACACTTTTTTTTTTTTCACTGCTGCAAGGTAGTAAGTCATTCATTAAAAAACATGTAAAGTAATTACCACTTCCCTTCACTGAGGTTCTTGCTGATAATGTAAAGCTGTCTCCAAAACCTCACATATTAAATCTACCTTTTAAAATGAAATATATTAATGGACAGCTCAATTACTTGTCACACCAACATAGCCCTCTTCTCCTTCTCTGTTTTTACCATAACTCAATTGTCTCTTAACTTACATTTTGCTTTACTGAGTAAATTATTCTGGTTCTCTCTTGTATGATAGGCTAATGGAGATATCAGCTCTTCTCTGTACATCCTTTTCTGAACAGAGGATACACCAAGCAGTATTCTAGATTCAGTCAGGCTGTGACAATAACACTTCTCCCATCTCTGTCAAAGATACATCTTAGTTCCATAAGACAATCAGGAGTTATCCAGCACTGACTCGTACGCAACCAACACTAACCATTTCCAGTTGCTGGGTTACTGACTTACAGCACAAGTTATTAGGTCTCAAGTACACTGAGATCTATACTCCCCACTGTTTTCTTTTTTTTTTTTTTACACCAATCCTGCAGCTTCCACTCTTATTTTGGCAGACACCCACTTCCCCTCAGCATTTTCCAAGATCATTAATGGAATTACTAAGCAGAAGCCAAATCAACCTACTCCAGTCCAAGCCAGCTTTATCTATCACTTCAACTTTCAGAAATTCTGCTTAGTCCTTTGCATGTAGGCAAGCAATAAATTCAGGTAGCTATTCTATCCAAAAATACAAAGAACTCTGTTGATAAGGAAGTATTTTAACTGCTGTTCAGAGATCTATTTTTACCTTTATATTGGTAGCACAGCCATGTTCTACCACATACAGATCTGCTCCGTCCATGGCTAAGCGTGTCATCGTGTACTTTAAGTCATCAGATGTTGGGCATGGCCCAGGGACACAGTTCATCTGGAAAAAAAAGAGAAAAAGGAAAAAAGATTAATATGCATTAGGTGTTTAATTTGTGCTTATCCTTTTATTTAAGTTCTGCTTAACAGATTTCAAATGAGAACAATAAAAATTTATTTATTCTACACTATCAACATGAGTACGAGATGAGGCATTTCTGTGCTGAGGTTCGTTTTCACTAGTGCACATTTAATTCTTCTGTCCAGCAACATTCAAGGATGCAGTTGGCTCTCCTGGCTTCCACCAGCAAAAGGCAAATCAAGTTCCCTATTAGAGAACATCACAAAAACTGGATTAATATAAGGAGGGTGTCAAGACATTAAATCCAGGATTCATACTTAATATGGCAAGCCTCCTTCAGTCTTCAAATGACCATGCACAAGGATTCCAAGAGACAAGAACAAAAAGCAGAATCCACAATGACATAGTAGTTAAGCAAGAGTCCCATGTTTAAAAAAAAATGTATTAAAAAACAAAAAGGTGCATGTAAGCTATAAGCTATCCATTGGAAGTACCATGGAAATGTGCCAGGAGCACAAGGGGAAGTATGACCTTTGTCTTCTAAGGGACATTGGAGTATGACCTTTGGCTCTCAACTGTCACAGCAGAGGTAAGAAGCTCATGACTTCTGTGAATACTGTTGCTCAAAATAATTCATAGAGCACAAAAAACATTGTGCATTTCCACAGGAGAATCCAGAGAAAAATCACTTTTCTTTCTAAAACATAATTAGCTATGATTTATCTAAGGGACCATCCATCTGACTATATACTCCACGTTGTCTCGATAACTTTTAAGGACGGATTTCTAAAACCGTTCCCAAGAACCTGTGCAAACACAACAAGCAGTTAAGACGGATGAAAGGTTACCTTAGAGTCACAAAACCGACGATCAATTCCATGCTGGCATATTACTACAGATTTGGGCCTTTCCAGTTCAAACTCCCGGCACACCACATGAAAGACAAAGGTCTGCCCCCATTCCAGAAGACAGGCAAGCTGTAAGCAAATACCAACACATTTAATTGTAAGTACGCAAAGTGAACTTTCAGTATTCGACAGAGTGCTCAAAGAACATCACCAAAGGTTGGGAGGTGAGCAGGAGTAAAACCAAAGTCCCCACCATTACGTTCTGGCGGTATTACCTTGCTCACACAGTTTCTCTCCTGTTACTTAAGCTTGATTTTTGCGTGCCACAACATGCAAGTCTGTGGTTTTCCATGGCAAACACTAATGTGAAACAATTTCCTATGTTATTTCTTAATATAAGGAAACTGCTTTTGCTGTTACAGTCAGCAGAGAACTTCATTGTAAAGACAGAGCTCTTCTTTTTTTACCTCAAAAAAATACCTTGAAATAATCTCTCATTCATAAATTCCTTGCATAGAATTAACACAGTCACATTCAGAAAGCATAGGACGAAGCTGGCTAAACAGAACACTGCTGAACCTCACTAGACCTAGTAATTAACCTATTGTTGATTTAAATCTTTTATATAGTTAGCTCATTCATAAAGGAAATGATTCATGACTGTCTGTCTCTATTATGAGAGGGAAATGGGTTTTCTTTGGCTAGCCAAAGGAAAGGGCACTTAAAATCAGCAGTAATTTAAAAGGAATTTAATATAGCTATGACTATCCTGCACAAAATCTCTCCTCCTCCCTTTAGTGTTGTCCCTTCACAAATTCTTGCAATACACCAGGCTATGGGAGGATTAAAAGCCAGTGATCCTGAGACAGCAAATTCAAGTGCTGCTCCATAGCAGAGCTGACAACAAAAGGTGAAAAAATAATAAAAATCATGTATGAAGCGTACATTTGAGAATGGCTTTGTACGGGAAGAAAATCCTGAAGTTGCATCAAGCATTTAGAAATGTTCTCTGACCTTACAGTACTTTGAATCAACAAGGTTTCATTTTGAAGCATAGAGCAGTGGAATAAATATTATAGTTTATCAAAGTCAGTGGTAGATTTTTGGGAAATATTACCAAAGAAGTCTGTATATGCAGCATGAAAATGTATCTGGAACCTATTCTGAAATTTAATGAAATCGCTTGTACGTCTTGTTTTGATTTTACTCGCTGCAGACATCTCCTAATGAAATACGTGTTTAATCCTAGAAAACAATGCCAATTTTTAGAGAAATAAGAGATTGGAGAAGTGTCTTTAAAAAACTGAAAGATAAACAAACTGAACAGTAACTACTAAATAGAATTTATGTGGTTTTCTCATGTCTCTGAATACACTAACAAAGCAACCTTTTTTTAAAAGTCTGGCAGCCCACACCTGAAATCAAAGTGATCTGCCTATTGTATACTTAGAGCCATTATTATATGTGGAAAAATAGAAGTAAAATAAATGGCAAAATAAAAAGGAGTTAGCACCAAGATTGACCTGAGAATACCCAATACTGTGAAAGCAAAGTATGTTCCAGTGGGACCACGAAGCAGAATTTATGCAGTGAGCAACATGGCTGAGCTACCAGCTACTCTCCTGCTGAGGCTTGCCCATACTACACTCCCACAAATTACCTCATTTGTCTCCTGCTCTTAAACGTGGCTTTTTCTATAGCTTTCAGAACTTCATCTGCAAGCTAAATTCTTGCCAGATGCTCAACCTGATATCCTCATTGCTGGCAACATCCCTTCATGCACGTGCCCACGTCTCTCCAAGAACCTTACATCTGATGGATATCAAATTGCCTATCAAATCCAATCACAACTGAATACCTCAGGTGTCCTGCCAGGAGAGTTAACCAGCAGGGGTAATGAACCTGCATCTTCAGAAGTCAGCATCACAAAATAGAAATGATCTCAGAAGAAGTCACATACAACTAAGTCATCTCATACTTAAACCTTTTGAATAATTTTCCTTTCTCCTCTTCACTTCACCTAGTTTATGGCTGAAGGCATCCCAAAATACCTGCTCTATTGACAGAAGAGTGCTATTTACTCTGTGATTAAACCACTCAAAGTGCACGTACGTGCTGTGGTTGCCTTTCCAATCAGTATTAAACCATGTTACATTTATGTATGTTAACGTATGTCTTTACATGTAATGACAACAGTATTCACTACTGATTTGTTCATGCCTTATTACCATCATCCTTTCCAATTCTCACAGAGCACTAGCTGCTCTGTTACACCCAGATTTAAGATAAATACCAGATTCAGCTCGTTTGGCATCTCCTAATGTAGTGGGTCTGGCTGAGCTGGTTTTCCCCACAGCTGCAGTGTTTTTGTGCTGGGAGCTAGAAGGGTGTTGATAA
>JAVSBS010000038.1:74582-111861 GCA_033124195.1 Coracias cyanogaster
CTGCTAAGGAGGGGAAGGAAAGGGGGGGTGATAGAGAGGCTTGGTGGGCGCTCAGCCAAGGTTAACCCACCACACCTAACCATTTATAGAAATGGTTAGATTTCCACTATAAAGGTTACTTTAGGCACAGATGGATCCAAATTCAGCTGAGATGATGTGCTTTACAAAATCCACGCTACATCAGTTTTACAAGAAATACAAGTAATACTTCAAAGCAAATAGTTTCTAGATGGTACCTGTGGTGCCGTAACTTTGGCTGTAAGACTTCCAGCCTGTACATCTATCAGCCATGCGTATTCTAAAGTATCACTCCCAAGAGGCAGACCTTCCGCTGAGAACATGGCGTGAGCGCGCAACTGCAGACCTGACAGGCTGATGTGACCCTCGCGAAGAACTTCATCTACTGCAGGTCGCTGTTAAGGACACACAAGTTAAAGCTGATTATTTGGAAAGAATACAGCAATAGATGTACTCTTGTAATAGATCATCACAATTTCCATAACACAAACATGTAAAATACAGCTTACTACCTGATAGCTGTCATTCAGAAACAAATTCACTGGGGATAAAACAAGCTGAAGCATCGTCTCTCTAAATCCTTTCTTCATCTCAAAACACAACCTTTCCAAGAAAGCTGTAGGGCACTCAGGACCATCTGGACTGCAATGCTAAAACAAAAATTAAACAGACTTGTTTCAGAAACTGAAAATACACACAGTGTGCCCAGTGGGGCAAGAAGGCCAACAGCATCTTGGCTTGTATCAGCAACAGTGTGGCCAGCAGGACTAAGGAAGTGATCAGCCCCCTGTGCTCAGCACTGGTGAGGCCACACCTCCAATACTGTGTTCCATTTTGGGCCCCTCACTCCAAGAAGGACATTGAGGGGCTGGAGTGTGTCCAAAGAAGGGCAAAAAAATTTGAATATTTGAATTCCTGGCGATCCCTCAGAAGGCACCTGCACACAGCAGAATGCACCATTAAAGGACAGTTTTGCTAACTAGCAGAGAAACCAAAGATATTATGAGACAAATCAAGTCATACAAAGTCATATAAAAAATTATCCAGTTCTGTCCCCCAGATAAGCAAAATGATTCACATATCAAATTGGTTTAGAGAGCCACAATTTTAGTAGAGAGTGTACACACACTTTGGTAAGCACCACCCGAACTCAGTGTTCCAGGGAGTTAAATTTAATTCCAGATTATGAACTAGAAGATTAAAAAAAAAAAATCCATGAAGCAAAATATTTTAAGATTAACGTACTTACCACTGGTAACCGCCCATGCACTTTGTACAGATTGACAAGCACGGTGATATCCCATGGGCGTAAAGTCAGAGGGTGAACTGGCTTGACTGAACTTTCATTTTCTTTTCTGTCATTTTCCACTCCAACAGCTGTCCATCCAGAGCTTGAAGATGTTGACAGTGACAAAACAGGGCTTGAAATAACTTCTTCAAAATCAGTGTACATGTCATCTTCTCCAAAATAATTTTCCTAGGAAAAGGACCACAAGGAAAACAAACTTAAAACACGTAGGCAATGTAATGAAATACAAATCCAATCTTTTGCTGTATGTTCCTCTTCTTTAAAATAAGTGGTAGAGCTACAATCTGGAGCAGAAGAAACATAGTACTTTTATTTTATGAAAAATGGATACATTAAGCAAGCAAATTCAGGCCATGTGCTTTGCAGGAAAAGAGGCAGCTCTCAGTAGTTCTCAAAGTACCAGTATTCTAGATGCACTAAAATAACTATTCTGAACTACTACTACTGACATTTTGAACAGATTTTCTGCTTTTAAAGATAGACAACTTTGAGAGTAAGAACACAAAACACATCCTGCAGGAAGTCACTCTCATCCAGCCTTTTGAAATCATCAGATTCCAAAGTCTTAAACATGTTGCTAAAATACTAATTCATAAATATTCCTCCCTTTGGGTCTAAAACCTTCCTTGTTTCTAAGATAATCCCCCTCAGTTATCTAAGACTAAGCTAACTTTGCCAAATTGTACTGGGAAACAGAAAATCCATCATTAATTTAAAAAATAGTTAAAAAAAATCAACGTCCTGCATCACTCTTCCCCTTAGGAAATTATTTGGTCCTTTGGCCTCTCACATTGACAGAATGTTCCAACTGTTACAAGCTCCCCTGGTGATTTGTGAGATGCAGACAAACTAGTAATAGACAGAAGATTAAACTGAAACAGATTGAATCTCGGATGTTTCCTGCTCCTTTCCTTCCCTTTTCTGTGACTTGTTTGCTTTCCAAAAGTTCTTTGGTCTTTTGTAAGCACAAGCCTGCAGCGCAAGCAAGTAAAGAGGAGGACAACAAAAAGAAAGCAAGGAAGGTACCCACATCCTTGAAAAAGGTCTGCAGAAAAGGCAGGCTCCTTATTGGCCTTGAAACTTCAGCTCCGCTGGACATGCAATTTTACCATCTTGGACTGAGTCTCTGAAGTATTTGTGATGTTCATGCATATGAATTAAGCGCTGCTCTGTGGCCAAGTAAAACAGCCCTCAAAAAGTTAAGCAAAGCTCATCTCTTTGCTCTTTAGCAAAGGGAAAAAGATAAAGGTCCGTGTTATGATACAGACCTTGAAATCATTTTTACAAGGCAGGCCCAGCAGAGGGTGCTGAGACCTCCAGTAACTGGCTCCTGGTGCCTTCTGCTGGGCATGGGAGGACCTGCAAATCATTCTCTCCCAGACAGTGAGCCCATCAGTAAGAAGCACAGTGCACCACACCAAAAAGTACCTCCCCAAGAATAGAAGGCTTAACAAAACTGCATCAACGATCATGTCCAGGAAGCTCTCCCATGTGTTTTAAAAAAGATCAATGAAAACAAACTGAAAACAACAATTCAGTTACAAGTCAGGAAAACAAGCATAAAAAACTTCTGGTAATCTATGAAGAGATGCTGTCGGCACAGCTGGACAAAAAGATGTAGAGTCACAAAGATACTAAAAAGAATAAAAGCACATTTTCAAACGTGATATATTAATCTGATTTTTCTCTAGAGATTTAGAAGATAAAAGCTAGATTTAATCTGAGAAATCTGCATTTTATATAGATGTTTAAAATGTTTAAATATTTTTTTAATAAAAATAAAATTTTTATTATTTAATAAAAATTAAATAATCAGACTCAAGGGATCTAATGTAGCACTGTGTACCCACACCTCTAGAGGCAAAGGGCACTGAAGAAGTGCTGCTTGGCTTAAAGGCAGAATAATCTCATCAATTTGATGGGCTCCAAAAGAGGAGCTCAATGAACAATTCAAACATGGGTGCATTTCCTCTGCATCAGAAAAAAAAAAAAAAAAAGAAATCTTAAGATGCAATGCTGGCTTAAATTTAATCCTATTTACTTTAGGAAAACTAATGAGCTTATTTGCAAGCCCTGTATTCTAGGAAAGCTTAATATTTTCTGCTATTCATTGCTTAAATGCAATAGCTCATATAAATTCATTAAAATTACAATTTCAGTATGAATCCTGATACTGATCACCTGTCTCTGAAAAATTCCTCACGCTCTGACCTAAAATGAAGGCCCCTAGAAGCATAACATGAGTCTAGATCTACATCGGCTAAAACAGGCCTTTAAAAACCAAACCCAACCAAACCCCGAACATTTCGCTGTTAGGCAAAGAGAAGTGACATGTTCAATTGTCACAACTGGGCAGGATGAGGGAGGTGGAAAGAAATCAACCTGTTTTTAGCCAGCCTGAGGGTCAGTAATGGAAGAAAACAGAAGATAAGCAACACAAACACTTTAAAGCGTAACAGATTAACACTAAGAAAAGGATGAAAAATTGTTCTGCAGTATCAAATGATGTAGCTTTTAAAATTTGACTTACTCCTATGTTCTTTCCCCCTCCCCTCCATGATCTTAACCTCAGAAATTTCACAGAATCTAATTAAAACAAAACCAATCAACCAGTTAGGACATTCTACAGAAACCAAAATGCTTTGAAGGTGTGGGTTCCGATACATCTTTGCATAAAAGTGGTTAATATAAGCCCTTATCACTATCAATGGTTTTTTTTTTTACTATTGCAAAAGTCAAAGAAGAAATTTTCTACACATGAAGTCCAGAGCACATACTACTCCTTGAAAGGAAAATTATGCTGATACACGTCTACATAAATATATTGGAAGTCTCCTAATAAGCCTATGTCAACTGAATTCACCCCAGCTATGTCGCATCACCAAATGAAGTCATTCCAAGCTAGTACTTCCAATGCAGATATTCTGCAGAATTTTCCAATTCAAACAAATGATTTCCCTTTCCTGCACGCAGCCATCCATAAATTTTATGAATTTGCCTACCTTTATGGACAGAAAGGCTTTGAGCAGGGGTCCATACAGGGTTATCTGGGAATCTGGGGAGAGTTCCAGTTCCACGTGGAGCTTATCCGGGGGCAGCTCTGAGGGGTCAAGGGGAAGACGGGTTGAAGCTGTGGGAGATGAAATCACACTGTCGGCTGTTTTCTGTGAGGGCCTTAGCACAGATAACATGGTTTCTTCCATTTCTGACACTTTGGAGCGTAATAAAGAAGAAAAAAGGTTTTTGGTTACAAGTTGAGCTTCTGACAGGTCATTCTGCAAGTATTATTGTGTACTGAATATACAACTTTTTGCAGCTTTCTAATTTGGATTGTGCAATTATGTCAATATGGGTATGCTACAGAACTGGTTTCTCATATCTAGTATCTATGGGAAGAGAAGAAAATATAGAGTAATTTAGTCAATGTTAATTATGCAAGAGAAAAACAAGCCTTCAAGTTCTGAAAAAAAAGAAATCAATTTGTTTATCTTGCTTTTCAAGTTAAACTAAGTCTTGCTTTCATTTCAGTGCAGCAGATTTCCCACAACCACAAAGCTACTGCAGAATAAACAAAAAGGGAATAAACAGGAAGATTGCAGAAGTTATATTAAAAACCTATTCTGAACCAGTAGCAGCACAGACCAAAAACTCATCTCAACTTAATTACTCTAGCGACAACACAGTTTGAAAATCCAATTCTTATTTCCAATCCCTTCTTTTTATTTGGGGTTATGGAGAAGAAGGTGCTTTGTCTTTAAGTGAGGAAAGGGGACGAGAAGGAAATGAGTAAGGAAGTGTTTGGGGATGTAAAGCGATTGCTGGGAAGTAAAGAACTCTATGGGAAAAGCATTTAAAATAGATGCTCCAGCTGGAGTAAGATTTCAGGTGCCAGTTTAACTGGACGAACTGGCTCATACAGAACTACAGTGAGTACCCACGTGTAGCCAGCAAAGCCTTCAAGGCTTTAACTCACCATTATTATCTACAAGGCTTGCTCCGTGCTTGCGTTGTGTTATAAATTAGCTAAATGCCGCAGCCAGGTGACCATTTTTCTGGGAGCTGCATCTCTTGCAATGCGATATTTTTGTTTCTGAGAGACTTAGAGAGTTCTATCGATCGACTCAAAAGGAAATACAGATGTTGCTACTGAAGCTGCAGCTGAAATTACCTGTGTATGTATAAACTCCCAAATGCAGGTTTCAGTTGCTACAATTACGAGTAAATGTTTTCAAATTTGAAGTATGCAAATTTAACACAAGCTGACAGAGTCTCACAAGAGCACTTAATGAACAGCTGCAACACGAATCTTACTTTTTCTGCTTTGTCCTCTAACGCTTGAGTTCTTTTAGGTTTGAATTGTTGGAACTCAAAACCTAAAAACCCTATGTAGCATGACTTCAAACACCTGCTGATTGAGGCCCATTCAAATTAGCTCTCATTATTCTTTTAATACCTCCAATACCTCACCGGTTCTGCTTCCACCGTCTCAGCCTGAAAGACTTTTATGCAACCCTCTAGCTTCCTGCAGACCTCTCTCTGCATTTAAAATAACTTACTTTTATCTCTGGGTTTAAGTATTATATAACTTTTTTGCAAGCACATACTTGTAGAATGTATCTTATATAAAAATATTATTTAGACATGGAAAAATTAAAAATTCTTATTCCGAAATCAGTGTTACAATGACCAGTCTAACCCTTCTATCTGATGGCCATGGTTCAGTTCAACAGGACAATGAAATCTCTGTTTAATATCCATAAAGGTAAGACACTATTATTATATGTCACAAATAGTGCATTTAAACATTTAAAGCATAAGACAAGATCACAATATCCACAGAAAAGAAGCATTAAAAGGCTAAAAAACTACTGCCAAGAATATTGTACTTCATATTGAATATACCAAGTGATATTTTATGTTATGAAGGAGCCCATTTCAGTGATCCACTTTGTGAAGGACAAGGAGAAACGAGCTACAGACAGCATTCTCTTTTTACACAGGGAACTGGGACACTTTTTGAAATTTTGCATCAAGAGACGTCTGGTTTTAAAATCAAACCTGGTCCATTCTAAAGATGAGCATTTCTCCCACATAACATAAAATAGTAGTGTACATCAAAATTCATTTCTGCAGATTTAAGCAGTTCGATCCAACAAAGTCACAGTTTCAGTTCCTGAAATGAAACATGTTAACAAGAAAGAAGTTCTTTTTTGACACTTACAGGATTGTTTTAACTGCTCATCTGCCTTCTGGGGATAAATCGGGTGCCACGAGTAGTCAATTGTAAACACAACACTTGGGACCGTCCAGCATTCAACCCATCCAGCCCTTTCAAAAAGAAACATTGTACTTTTATTTGAAGTACAATAGGTCTGTTAAATATTTTCCACTAACATGAGGTTGCTTTTGCCACAAAGTAAGTAAATATGAAGAGCCAATACAAGGACATAAACGTGTATTGCACTAAACTCACTCTTCTTGAGTAATGTTCCTCCATTTGGGTTTGCCTGTTTTCTGACTGCTTTGACATTCAGCAGAAATACAAGATTCAGGATTTATTCGATTAGGCTGACAATCTTTCACCAACATAAAAAGAGAATATTTACTAGGATGACAATCTGGTAGATACAAATGAAGATCAACATCTTCTCCCTAAAAACAAACATTAGTAACAGAAAAGTTAATTTACGTTCACTTGATACATAACGCCCATGCTATTTGCATGTTCATACGTGCCTTCATCTTTACTTTATAGGCACAGTGAGGCAAGAAACCTCAATTTTCACGATTGCTGACCACAGCTCCCACCAATTTCTAGTCCAATCCCAAGAGCTCTGGAGTTCTGAACAGTTACGAGTCCAGAAACTTGCACATAACACACCACAGAAGTCTGCAAAACACAGGAGCATGGCTTTTAGTGATTCCTGTTCCTCTTATTCAAGCCATACTGCAAAGTTAAGTGACTGGCCCAAAGCTACCCAACAACTCAACAAAACTATACTTCAAAAAAAGAAAAATTAAAAAATATACAACATCACTTTCTTTGCTATCAAATTATACAAAATTACAACATCGCCATCAACTAGTCTTTTATTTTTAGTAGCAGAAGTCTGCTTCTATTTTAGGGAAAACAAGAAGTACTGTCTTTCAAAGAACCAGCTGTGTCTGTTAAAAACGCTTTATTATCGTTACTTATTTTACAGAAACACTTAAAAATCTGGAAGGTAGCTTTCCAAAATGGTTTAGGGAGTCTCTATTCCAATATTTGATTTTTATCTTTGAATATACATTAGGTTTTCACATTTTCTAAGTAAACATGAACAGACTTCCAAGAGATAAAACACATACATAGACAAATACAACCTAAGTCTATGTAGTAAATACATATACACACATTCAGTATGTATGAAGCATATGTGTATATCTATTTTTAAATATATTTGTGCATATATAAATTAAGCACCCTATGACTGGATGCTTCATATAAGCAACAGAAGCCATTACTGAGTTACTTAAGTAAATCTGGGTTACTTAAAGAAAAATTCTATGAAATAGAGTAATTTTCTTTCAGGAAAGAGTTTATTGTAAATTTCCCGGCTTACAAAGGAAAGGTAGGAAAACTACCTTCACATTCACAAGACACAAGAGTTGAGGGGGGGAGAAAACTTACCCTTAAAGAGAATCTAGTATTACATGTGGTGGGAACAAAGTCAGTGAAAGGCAGAGAGAAAATAATGTTCAGTGTTTCTCCACAAGCTGCTAGATAAACTGGGAGAGAAGAGGAAAAAAACAACAAAAAACCTGTCAGTTACTCCCTATTTTGTTCTTAGGCAAATCATGAAACACACATGTAGAAACCATGAAAAGATACTCAAGAACCTGTGACATAGGAAAGTTCCCGAGGCTCCTGATGAAGCAGGGAGCCTTATTTTTAACTAGAACACAATCTCATGAGTTTTAAGCCACCATCCTCATTCTATGTTGAAACTGTACGTTTCTAGCACAGTGCAGACCACTGAACTACATATAAACCCAATTGCACATTAAACAAAAGTTCTGACTTTCTGAAGTGTGCTTCTTAGTTTTGTCTACAACTAGCAGCCTGCTCTGCTCCTACTCTGAAGAGGAAACATATTTCTAGTTCTGTGGAATTCAAAGGGTGTTTTTCTAACATTACTTAAAAAAAAAAAAAATCTACTTCTGAGTGAATGTTTTCCATTAGCTTACTAAATATATGTCAAGACCTCATGGTTGCTCTCTGCAAACTGTTGTACTAAATCAAAGGGACTTGAAAAATGACTGGCAGAATATGATCTAGGGCAGCGATCTCACCATTTTCTTGTTGTTTGGTGGAACAGTCAATCCAGTTGTGTTGATTTGCTGCCCAAATCATTTCAAATTGATGAAACATGACTTTGAAGTTCCACATATAAGGAACAAATGAAAAAATATCAGGTGCGCTGTCACTGGACCAGTCTTGGATCAAATCTAATAAAGCAATAAATGACAAGTTAGTAGCAATCAAGTGAGATTTATTCTTTTACGTTTTTAGCTTTTCATAAGTAATAAATTTTAACCATTTGTTCCTTTACAGATAAAGGAAGATGAGGAGAATACACGGTATCCATTTCTCTGGCAGATATTCCACAAATAATTTCCGTGAATCCACTTTCTACTTCTCTCCTGCTTTTCCAGTTAGAAATCCATAGGTTTAAAGTTTTCTAGTTTTGTTTTCTTCAGTACCAAAGTTACACAGTGCCCTAAAAGCACCAGGTTTTATTTTTCCACTCTGATATCCTAAACGTGTACATTAGGAATATTTTCTAACACACCAAAACAGCATTGTTGTAGTTGACATTTGCTCCAAATAGATGGATAACCACGCTGCCTACTGCAGCACTACACAGTTAACAGCCCCAGCCTCACTAGGAGGATAACTTTATTAGCATGGCTCTCTGCCTGCACTAATTAATCCTTCCTCTCAGCAGGGCTAATTAGCCCAGGCAGTGCCACATTGACGGGGCTACGTTGTTTCCATTACTGCAGCTGGAACGTTCAGCAACAGTTTGGTGATGCTGTATCACACTGTACTGTCTTGTGGGCGTGTGTTCTCCCTCACCGCCAAAATCCTAAGGAGCAAATCACTTTCTCCCACCATCTGTCAGCCATGGGGACATGGCCTAAAGCGTAAGTAACTGAAAATCAGTCAGCCAAAGAGAGAGATATCAGAGAAACCAACATCCTAGGTGATTAATGTTAAACAAATCAATAGCTCTGATAGAAATCAATTCATCCGAAATTTAAGATCACTTAACTGCAGATCAAATTTAGTTTAGATGTTAGAAAACTAAACTATTTGGTATCTCTACTCAAATATAAGCATATCATGCACTTAGACACTTATATAAGCAACAGAAAACACCAGGAACTTTATCCCCAGAAACCAATTTTTGTCCTAAATACGTGAAATCAGAATACCTGACCTTGTCCACCTTTGCAAAACTTGAAAACTATTTCTAAAGAATGAGTATTTAATTTGATAACTTAATCAGCAAAGAAGTTACCTGTAAAGAAGCTTTTCTGAGCAAAGATAAAATGATAGGTTGCTTTATAAACCTCGAGTTCACACTGCCATGTCTGTGGCATATTCCATACCCGGGGATAGCTGGCATTAATGTGAAACTGTGAACAAGATATTAAAGCATCAGAATTACTTGAAAAGATGACAATGCTCGACCCTGTAGCTCAGCAGTTCTCACATAGATACTCTGCTGCATAATTAAAACTCTTTTCCTGCTGGGATGAACAGAAGGTCTCTCCAGTTCCTTAATAATTTAATCTCTCTTTCTGTGCTTCAAGGTCAATTATTAGTGTATTCCTTTATCTGGAAAGGCGTACTGCAAACTTGTGATACATCTGTTGCAGTAGACATAGCAAGCAATTTGTAAAGCAAAGTTTTCATTCAATGTATTACTTTTTACAGTACACTAAAGAAAATCCCTCAGAATATGTTTTTCAACCATTGATACGAGGATGAAATTTAAACATTGAAAACATCACTCTAATAAGGTCATTTCAAAACCAGGGAGAAAGGTAATCTACAGAATTACAGTGTCGCAGAAGTGAAATGCTAGGCAAAGAAAAGAACAATGCAGTATTAAATCTGCCTCAAGTAGTTTAAGCACTCTGAAGTACTTTTAAGTACTTATGTGCATACGTACTGTAGCACAGCTCTGAGTGTAATCATTGAAGGTAAAGCTTATATGCACACATGGTTAGGTAGTAAAGGAGGCGAGATCTGTAAATAGTACTCCAATCCTTCCACTGCTTTCAAAACACACAGAACTTGGTGTATAAGTTAGGTAGGTCACTGAAAGTTACACGAATGCATACTTACACCTGTATATTTAAGTTCCTTGCATATTAAGGTCCTGCAAAATACACTCAAAGGGCATATTTCTGTGTTAAGAACCTAAAGAACTGCTCTGCAGACAAGTAAATATGTTCTTTATTAAAAATCCTCTAGAAACTGAAGCATTGTGCTTATTAATGCCAACTTACAGCTAGCATTTCAGCTTCTAAGAGAGTCCGGTACTGCATACTGCTGGTGGCATCAACGTGTAGAAGCTGCCCTTTAATTGTAGGCGAATAGCCTAGCAAACAAGAAAATATTAAAACATAAAAGAGTTATACAAACATTTAAATCATTTTCACCAGTGGCTTCAGCAGTCCACTAACAATCAAGAAATACCATGATGGAAATCAGAATTTCAATAATTCTGTCCTCTACTGTTTGTCAGTGAGGAGCTTAACATGTTCTGCTTTGACAAAGGAAAGATGACAAAAGTCTTCTCGTTGGGTCTGGAAATGCTCAGGCTCTGGACATCTTCGTTTAAGTGTGTCAGGAAAAATAGGGAGAATAAGAAATTTAGCATGGGGCTTCAAACCAGCCAAGAAGATGAATAATGTAAGGAAAATTGCAATAACTTTATATTTATCTCCACTTCACTTTGGATTTCAGTGTTGTCTTTAAATAAACTACTATTAGTTTTCATAACACGTTTCTCAGCATGATTCAACAACTACACAAATCCTGCTGAAGATGTCTTCCTGCCCTGAGCTGCCAACATTCATTACACACACATTAAGTGATACACTGTTTAGGAGGTAAGGAATTTGTGTTTCCTAACCCAAACAAAACATGGAAGTAACTTCACTATTTAAATAGTGAAGAAAAGAAGGAAAGAGACTTTTTACTCCTTTACCTGAGAATATACATCTCAGTCACAAAGGAAAAAACACTACAAGACATTCATACCGGAATTAAGGAAAAACAGGAAAACAAATTAAGCTCAGCCTTAACTCACCGTTTTCCCCTACTGTCATGGGAATGTTTACTTCCAAATACGATCCTGCACCAACATTTACATGTACAGCATTGGTTTCCTGTATTGCAAAGGAGGAAAAAAGTCCAAACATTATTTCTAGGCTCACCACGTCAACCAAAGTACTTTATGCCTCTGGGGAATATCCACACCTAGATGATGGCACCGGAGGACTGAAGCCTTTCTTACTTTCTGAAAAATTAGTAATGAACTGTCCATGCGCGCATTTTTAGGCTTAAATGCTGACTTTGGTCCACTAAGAGAAAAAACATAAGATGCTGTAATCCAAAGCCTAAGAGGGCAGATGAATATACATTTCTAACGTTTTCTAACCCATTCAGGCACAAAAAAAAAAGGAAGAAAACAGGTGTACAACAAAGTCATGCTATATGTCATTTACAAGAGTAGCAACATGGAAAAGAAAAATCCAAACCCCTACACAAACATTTTAGTTCCCCCACTATCATCTCTCCAACAATACTAGCAATGCATTGAATATTAGATGGCATAATTTTTTCATCATGGTGAGCTTCTTCGTAATGGAAGATTGTACAGGAAATGTCCAGATCAGGAACTCCCCAGATTGCAGGAGCTGCCATGACTTGAGATGGAGCTTCAAGGATTAAAAGAAACTTAAATAAGCCCACAAATATTAATGGCCTCTGAGCCGATATTTCTGTCTGAAGGGTTTGCTCATAATTATGGAGGACTACAATAAAAATCTCCTAGCTTTTAAAGCCATAGTTCTGTAATAAACACCTGAGACAAGGGAAAATATGCACAACCAAAAAGGACAGTGTCGGGACAGTAGACAAGTTATTTGCTAGGTAAGTTTCCATTATTTACCCTATTTTTGGTAAAAAGCAAATCGATGGTGGCATCTGCAATAATATTCATCCGCAGTTCAAAAGCAAGAATCTGTCTTGGTTTCCCAGGCTGAGCGATTTCTGAGACTTTCATGACTTGGTAATCTGGGGGGAAGAAAAACTTCCACAAGCAATCCCTAGCGGGGAAAAAAAAGAAAAAAAAAATTGGTTTTATTCACAGAAGAAATATATATATACACACACACGTAACTGTTTTCCACTTTGTTGACTCTTTAGACAATGACTGAATGCAATAAAGAACGTTTGTTTAAAGTCTTCATCATGGGAGTGTTCCAACTCATTACTGAAATCTCCAAAAGTTTCAATAGAAAGTAGTGAATTCTGAATATAAACCGTAAATAGGCATACCATAAACTACTTACAAAAAAATACTTTAATTCAGATGGCAAATAAGCTATATTTTTCTTCTTATTCTGCTACAAAAACGCAGAAGTAGTAATCTGCTTATGTTTTGTGCATAAATAATTGATGTAATGCCCAGAAACAAATAAAACACAGAACTTTAGGACCTCAGAATGGTAAGGAAATGAAGCTTCCATTTCTACAAGCTTATATCTGAACATGCAGCTACGTAAAAGAAAAGCCACAGCATTGAAGCAGAGGCAGCATAGCTTATATAGGTCTCAAGGGGGTAGAAATAAGTCTTTATGGGGGGTAGCAGTTGCCTGCCCCCAAAACCTGACCACTATAGTGGCTCAGAAGTTAAAACAACCAACCAAACCCACACAACACAAAACCCAAGCCAAGCCACAAAATCCAACAACAACCACCCCCCCAAGCCACACACTGGCAAAATCCTGGGAAAATCCAATATTTTGTTGCATGATGTATTAAAGATTGGTATTTGTAGAAACCCTTAAAGGATCTGAGAGTACAATGTCCACAGAATTCCTACAGATTCATGCTTCTAAAATATTTGGGCACTTGCCAAAATTCTATCTTCTGTCCATGGCACAATGTGAACGCGTTCCCAGGTAAACATCTAAGAACCCTACACACTCTCCACAGGCACCAAACTGCCTTCTGCCTAGCCAGTTAAAATTACTATAGAGCAAGCTTTCTTGGTACTATTAAAAATATCATTAATGATTCACTGACTTCATGTTCCTAGCAAAGCTCGGTTCTGGAAATTGGCATTTTCTCTTAAATTCTCTAAGACATTGTCTTATCTAATGACTATTCATTGGCCTGCCACCCTCATGCTCCTAAGAGGCAGTTAATCATAATAGTTTCACAGGAGAATTAATGGAGGCCAACAGAAGGATCAATCTGTAATTAATAGAGGGGAAAAAAAAGGAAAGCACTGATTATGTCACTTTTACTTAATAGTCCTTTACTCCCTAAACAATCCTGTTGTCTCCACCAGAAATATGTACTTGCAAAACATCAAGGGCTAAGTGAAGAATAACAGTAGAACACTGGACTAGTGTTTTGTCACTAAATATCTACATTGTAAATATTTTGAAGACTGCATCAAGAAGTTGATTCTCCAAAGCAGGGGTAAATTATTCCATCTCATTCTTTCATAGCCAGATTTGTACTTCCATAAAATTCTCAACAATATGCAGTTTATTCTCATCCATGAGCTAATAGGAGCTTGACAAGTCTAAAGGTGATTAATTAAATGGTTAAACCCTTAGGTGTGTAACACTTGAGAAACAGTAAAAAAACCTGGAATATAATTTATTAATTTAATGATAAAAATTCGCTGACTGATCCTGACTTTGGAAGGCCAAAGAGATAAACAATAAATTTACTCATCTTAAACCATCGTAGCAGGACTCTTCTTTTAGACTGCCTAGTCTGCCCCATACCAATTAGAATTCTGAGCAATCACACGTTGTAAACTTCAATATCTACTATTATTGAGAAAAGATTCTAAAGATTAAAACTAAAGATGTAAATCATGGTAATACCTTTGCCTATCAGCCCAAGGTCCATAGTTGAAGTCTGTTCCTTTGCCACAAACAATGTCCAGCCCCCAACACGGTGGCAGATCCTGCAGTTTGCTGTCTTCGTTGTTTGCTTCTCCGTCATTACTTTCCTCCATCTCCTCTGGTACAAGACCTACAGCATATAATATAATAAACAGATTATTCAAGGAAGCTGCTTCAAATTAGCATTAAAAAACACTTGCTAAGCACAAGACAAAGTGTCCTGATGTTAGTTTTATTTGAGACCACTACAGTACATAAATATCAAGCCATAATTTAAAGCAGCCTCCCAGTGGAAGGGCAAGAACATGATCAAAAATCCTTGGGGTTTTCTGAAGTGCTGCTCACTCCTGTCAGTAAAATGCTGACATACACTGCAGTTTTAGCTCTTCAGCACGCTTTTTACCAATACAGGATTTCACACATGCGCATTCAGCTCCAAATCCTACTTACAAACCATGTTTTGAAACACAGAAATCATTTTAAATTAATCTTCTACACCACCACAAGGAAATAAAAAGGAACACTTACTACAGTAGATCCACAGCTATTAGTAAAAACTTAAGTAGTCATTCAGCAATGATCCAAAATTGCCACCTATCCTACACCAGTATACGTCATTATTGAACGTGTTACTTTTGTTCAAAATGCAGTCAATATTTTATTTGAAGCCAGAGAAAGAGCTTTTGCAAACCAAAACCACTCCAGCCAAGTGGCAATACAATGCACTGGATTTAAAGGGAAAAAGAGACACTGCAATATTCAGAAACTGATACATCAGACTTCCCCCAAACCCCAGCAGGTGTTGACTATAAATTGTTACCACATTGGAAGCCTACATCATTTAGGTTTATATCAAGTTGACAACAACCATTCAAAACAATGCAGCTCAAAAGTTTCACTCCCTTCTAAATATGAAGCATGTGAACTCTCTTCCTTTTGTTTCAGTGGATATTTTTTTCATTTGCAGAAAAAAATAACTTATGAACTTCATAAGCACATTTATGAATGCTTTTATTGGCTCCAAAACATCACGCTACCTCTTTCAGCATAGAGAATTTTCAGTGTAAAATAAAAAGAGAAGGAATCATTTAGCAAGCCCAGACAATTAAATAAACAGCCTTTAAAATCTCTTATGATTTTATCTCTGTATTTAACAGAAGGTACCTGGTTCATCCATGTAGTAATAGATATCAACATCATTGGACTGCATTACAACAAAACCTTCACCCATCAGCCTCGGTGGCCTGTAATGGAAAAGAGTGCGACAATAAAGATTAAAAAGCAATGCACTAAAATTAATCTTTATCAATTCAAGTAATTTTCAATGTAACATATTAAGCACAATGGAAGCAATTACACAGGTCAGGCTCACTTGTAGCTTGTAACTAGCACATATTTAACCATGGAAACATCAATAAAGCTGTTATCTGTATCTAAGCAAAAGGAAATGCAGTATATGTGGCACGTGTTGAGGAAGATTTTGTGGGTAAGATTCAAGTTTGATGGGATGCCAAGATACCAGCCCCATGCATCTACTCTGGTCTTGCCAGCAGCCTGCCTGCAGGCAACCTTATCTACCAGGCATCAGTCTTGTCACCATACCAGAAGGTTGGGTGGAAGAGACAGAAGTGCCTGGTGATTCCTGGTCTACTTCAGAATAAATGAGCTTCTGAAAATAAACACTGCGAATATTCAAGTCTGTGAGGTCTCAAAGGCAGCTGTCACATTGCTAGGTTATGCGTACCCTGACCTGAAAAAAATACCTGATCATTACGTCGTTATTATTATTATTAAAATAACTTCAAGTTTAGTTCACTCAAGCATGAAGATACCAGGTTCCTCTCCAGAAACGAGATTTCTCAGGTATTACAAACCACAACCAGCTACCAAAGTTTTACTTTCAATGTTTCTTTCCATCAAGAGTTCCTTTCTCCTTGTCCTATATCGTTCTTTCACTTGCTAATTGTTTTCTTACTAAAATAGCACTCTAAACCAAAGGGACAAGACATCTCCAGTAATTAGACCATTAGGGTTTTTTTTTTTTAAAAAAAAAGGCTATTCTTCCTTAATAACATTTCCCTCAATATGAAAAGATCTAAGTGTAAAACTAACACATTAAACACTTTTCCTAATACTTATCTTAGCATATTGCAATCCCTTTCTTAGTGTTACTTGTTAGTCTACATAATATGACGTTTTATAGTAGTAATAATATTATTATGTGAAAATTCTCTTTTCCCTGCATAAGACATTTTTGCCACTTTTCAGTCACTTTTTTTTTTTGTTAAGAGGTGACAATAAAAGAACATTCCAGTGACAGATATACATGGTCTAAGAGTGTGACCTGTTCAAAGCATATTGTCAGTTTACTTGATCTGCTTTTCCAAGCGCAACATTTTTTTCCTTGGGTTTTAGAGGATCTATTTGCAAAAAGCGATGGAGGCATTAAGATGTCTGTAGTATAATATGACAGTTCTCAGGGTGGGTTTTTGATGTTTGTATTGATTAGTCCGTTATAAAAACCAGCGAAGTGACTTGATGAAATTTGTATGTGCATGGCCTGCAGGAATTTCTGAAAGTTAAGATACTCAGATTAATTTTTAAGCCAAAGAAGCGTAAGAGGGCAGGCTCTAAAGATTCAAACATTCCCAGCTTCCAGTGAACTGGGTCATTTGTTCAATCTACCCAGCAAATTAGGGCACGTTTTCTGCATACATGCCACCCTTCAGCCATCAGGAGCTGTAGGGATGGTAACAGCATAAAAAAGAAAATACTTAGCGGAAGCTAAGAGTCTGAGTATCTTAATCCTATTTTGTTTTAATCTTATTTGTTTTCAATATTAATGGGAGAAATTTCCTTTGTCCTCATGTTGGAAGAGTAAGATTCTGTACGCATCCACAGAATGTTCTTTGAAAACATGGAAAGGCATTTATAGATGGCAATATCTGCATGCTAGAAAGGCAAGTAAGGTACAGTCAAAGGATGCACAGTTTATTTCCAAACATCATAATCCACTCTCTGGATATTGTTGCTTAGGAGGTATAAAACAAGTATAATCATTTTACATAAACTCATGCACATAGCTGTCCAAGAACAGTATATAATTTTTGTTGAGCAAATAATGCCTGTGAAAGACTTTGAAATTTAGCAGTTTTGTCCAAATTATCTGTTGAATATATAACATTGGAAGCATTAAATAAGATAATGCAGAAAATTCTCCTAAGATGATCATACTGTATCCATCAAGAATGTTACTATCGCGTGCACATAAACATCCTGCTGCTTAAGAAGTAATAAAAATCCAAATTCTAGTGCCAAATCATTTCATGCAAGCACCCTTTCTTTTGTTTGACTTACTACCATAAGCTGCATAACCCCACTTATTTAGAATACCGAAGTAAAAGGATCAGCCATCTGTCTTCAGAAGATAACATAGATTCTACCACAGCAAGTATTGCAGAGCTTTTCCCCTTTTATTAAAAAAAAAACAACAACATTTTCCAAACCATGTGAATCAGCTCTGTGGATGTCAACACCTTAAACCTTGCATTTATCCTAGAAATTTAGTACTGTCAAAGCCTGTGTACAGCTGTAGCACCTGAGTGAAGGAAAATAAAAGCTGAATGCAGGATATTAATCATAGAACAGAACATATTTTTTTAAATCTACAATGAGAAAAACAGTACTTTTCCATAAGTAAAATAATTTTTAGAAAGCGTTTCAAAGATCCAACATTTAAAACAATCAGAGTGGTAAAAATGCCAACTGTCTAAACACACTCGAAAAATTAAGTCACAAAACCACAACCAACATTATTTTCTTTCTTTTCTTAAAATCGAGAATAAAATCATATTGAAACAAAACCCCCCAAAACTTACTCATCATTTTGAAGACCAACGTATCTTGGACTTGGAACCAGCATGACTCTAACATTTTCCAATTTCCCTTTCACAATGTGCATAAACTGATCGAGGTGGCTCGAAGGTGGTTTTGTCGTATATGTCAAAAAAGCATCATCAAAGTTAATGCAAAGTGTTTGTGGCTGATAATGATTCCCAAATGCCAAGCGACCCTAAATCAGAAAAAAAAAAAACCATTACTCATGATACACTGCTCTTTTCATGTATGAATAGATATCTACTTAAACTAATGCAGTTTAACCAGGCATATGCAAATAACGACCATGGCCAAAAATCCTGGCCGTAACCTGTGCATACCCAAAAATACTGCCTTGTACATTCAACTCTCAATATTCTAATCTCCTCTCACCTCAGTAACAGTTTTCTTGGTATTTCTTGGAGGTAACATTAACTTTTCATAGGGATATTTGGACACAGTCCTTAAAACAGACGGAAGAAGGAAAAAAAAAGAAGGAAAAAACCCCAAACACCTCCTCAAAATCTAACATACCACTTGTCGTACAACATCTATTGCCAGCTTAATTACTTGGTGATATTCTTGAAATTGTTACAAGTGTAAGACATACGTATCTCCCTCACAGAGATAACCATGTTTCCATCAGCACCAGAAAGATTTGTGACTGTGTCAGAGGAGTGCTGGTGCTGTCATTTGAAAGCTTTTCCAAAGCATGAGGAAGAGGAAAAAAAAACACCTCAAAAAGAATGTATAAGAAAAATGGCAAGCCTCATTTTTCAGCATATACCGCCAATTATTTCCATTATCAGGGTCTCTTCACTTACCGTGCTCACATTGACTTTAATGACTGGAATAAGTGATCTCCATGAAGAAGAAGGGTCTTGAGATTCTGTTTTTACTTTTACACTAGGGGACAAAAAAAGAGAAAGGGTTTTATTATTTTGGTTTTTTTTCTGCAGAAGAACTAATCAACATTTTGTTCTGGGGTTTCAGTGCACAGCTCTCAGGAAACACCCTTCTTGCCAGAGGGGTGTCTCCTGTAAGGGACCTGCTAGCAGACTACTGCAGACTCCTCCAAGTAACCCAAAAAGAGGAATAAAATAAGGAAAGAAGGTTTGTGTGGCTTCTGTAGAGAGACAACCTGTGAAATCAGCCTGAGTTTAAAGCTCAGAAAAATACTGAGTCCTCCCAACACCATACAGATCCTCACACGTTGTCTATTTGATGTCTTAAGCAGCTACTGCTTCTACTGAGTAATACCGCTTGTATTCTGCAAGCCTAATCCTCTTCAGCACGTGCTCCCTTTCCACACAATAGTTCAAATAGATTTTTCAGCCTGTCTCTGATCATTAAACAAGGAGTGTTTGGATTGTTTGCTTTTGTTTTTTTAATTATTCTGGTAGGAGGTCTGAGGAAAGGAAAAAGATTTCGACTGTCAGGCTTGTCAGCGCAATTTCTCTCTCAGCTGCGCTCCAACCATTTGGCCTCCAGAGCATATGTTAACAAAACATTACCCAATTAGTTCAGCACTTTGCAGAACAAAGCACCAACAAAACAGCAAAATGAATCATAATTTACCTTTCAAGATTGGTATGTGTTCTCTGCCTCCCGTTCACTTGTGATTTTTCATCATCTTTCTTTGCTGGAATTATTGTGGGATCCAAGCCAAATAGTTCTTGAAGTTGTCCATAAAGCTCAGAACGGTTGTACACATGAAATTCAAAGTCATTCACCATAATATACAGCCGTGTTTCTGCCTTTGGATCTAAACAAATAGTAGGAAAAGAGTTTCTAATTCCATTCTAACATTCCCTTGCAATATTTACAGTTTTTCCAACATGCACGTTTTGCAAAAACAATCTACGTGGTATTGAACAGCTGCTAAAGTTTGTATTAAAAAGCAGTAAAAAACCCCCACAAAATAATTACACCATTCCAAGCACACCAGTAAAACTCAGCAAATCAGACAGTTGCATTCAAAATATAGAACTTCAAAGGCGTTTCACCCTTAGGTCACAATCCAAAAATAAATCCAGGCAGGAGATGCACAAAATGGTAAATGAAGTTTATTTCATCTCATACACAAAAACAAACAAACAAAAAGCCCTCTTGATTTACAGCACAGAAGCCTCGGTGCCAAGTTCTGCTTTTCAGCACTTGAGACCAATTCAGTCTCAAAAACCAAAAGGTTTTCTAGCCAAGCCCTGTAGTACAGCAGGGCTGAACTGAGGAAAAGCTTTCTTTGACGGAGAAACAGAGAACCTTAACATGCAGAGCTGACAAGAAGCATATTCCTTTTGCACAATCAGTCAACGTATTCACAAATTTTAAAATTTAACAGTAATATCAGCTTGACTCCCTGATACTTAAAAACTAGTTTAGCATCTGCTGATCGCATACAGAGCTGACACACTTTGACACACTTTTGCCTTAGATAGTATGACCTAATTATGCAGTTAATGTGAGGAGAAAGCTCACGCAATTTCCCCCTAATTACCCAGTTGAAAGAGTGCCCGTTACACATTCACTCAAGAGACCTGAGCTGCTCTAAAACCTGATCCGGCCTTCCTAAGTCAAAGTGATTTTAGGAAGCTGAAGCATCAACAGGTATTACAGCAGTCCCTAGTCTGTAAATCAGTGGGTACAAACTGAAGGAGACATTTCCCACAGACCAGAGAAATTAAAAAGCGAGGGTGAACACCGCTGCTGCTGCGGTCAGGATCAAGAGAAGAAACGCAGCTGCCCAAGAGCCAAGGTTTAGAGACACCTGCTTTATCAAATGCACCCTCTTTGCTAGTAAATACATCTGTCCCCCAATGTCACACATCTGTACAACACTGTCCCAACAACAGCAACCCAGATTTTAACCCTCACACCTAAAATGCCAGAAACTTAGCTATTATAAAAAGTATGTAAACGTATGCTAAGTCTCCAGAACTCACTGACATCACTGTTTTCTTGAACAGGAGACAGAGAAAAGTTAATGAGCCACTTTCAGTTCCTTCCTGTTTTCATAAAAGCACTATCAAATCTGTTTGTTAGTAATGATGACTTGCATCAGCAAGATAGAGGCAAAGGATGACGTGAACAACAATTGAGGTACACAATTTTTCACCTGGGAGATCTCAGTATCATCACGAACACAAATAAATGTAATTTTTCAGTTCCCAGAGGCAAGCATTAGACTTCATTAACTAAACGAAATCATATGTAGTAATCGATTTCTTTAAAGGGGATTTAAAGAGACATGTATCTTTTTCCTGATAAAAATAGAGATTGGACCTCCGCACACCAATTTGGTTGCCTAAGACACTCCTAGAAAAGGCAAAAAAGGCAATGGAAAAGAAACAAGCAAGTCTGAATGTCATATAGTTAAATGATTCAGAGAACCATGTACGTAGGTCATGTAAAACTGACTACCAGACTGATAGCAAAATACTGAAGTTTTATCAACATTTTTTGGAATCAAGGTGACTAATGTAGCCAAGGTTTTGACATTTGCATCCTACAGAGTTTGATCAAGACATATTAATTATTATTTATTCAAATGTTTGTATCACGCCTACCCAAACAATTCTACATCAATACACCCACTAAAAAGAAACCAAACACCACCTAACGAGAACATGAAACAAGTCACTCGACACTAAAAAGTAGAGGAATTGGTTCTCAAAACATTATTTTCCCTTCAAAAAGTACCTCACAAACTACACTGTAGAGTTTTACAGCATGAAAACTGATAAACTGCTGTGGCACCTAAGCCAAGACGTCTGGGCGTGCCCTGTTCACAGCATCATCCTCCCGCTTTTCTTCCTAAACCACTTTCATTTCTTGAGTATGCACAAAGCCTACGCTCAAGTCTCAGGATGGTTTAACTTTGCACTCAAGGCAGGAAGACAACCCACACACTTGATGTTTTTCTATGAAGTTCTTCCACCACTGGTGTGACGTGACATAGTGCTGCCATGACAAACAGATTGCACCTGCTAAGTCGAACTGAGGAACTCGTAAAAAGCACAGCAGGAAACTTTTTGTGGTTCAAACCATCACTTACACAAGGAACTGTGATTAAGTCTTTTTGGGAAGCATCCTTAAATTAAAGTGCAGACCAAGTCCTACAGCAACATTTACTTGAGATTGCAGGGGGCAGGCACACAATGCATCCATTTTGAGAGCTGAGTTTTCCTCTTCACAGAAAAATGGAAAAATGTTTCAAATAACACAGTAACAAATGCCATGGGCATGTGGAACAATACTGGATTTTTCTTACTGACAGGAGTAACAACCTGGAAGCTCAAGATATATCAAGACTGAATATATAATTACAAGCATTAAAAACAATTTTACTCTGGCATAACTTATTGAACACATCAAGAACTCATCATCGCTCTATCTTTTCAAACTTACTTCACTTCCAGAGATAACTTTACAACTTGTATGATGGGGTTGGATGAACATAGAAGCCCCTTCTGGTTTTAAAAACCTCTGAATACACTAATAAATTTCTAATCTTCCTCCTCCCACAAGAACAGTGAGGAATATACGAGTGTGCACGACCTTCAGCGCACTCCTGATCTGTACAAGCTTCACATGCATTTGAACAGACCACGATGGCTCTTAGGAAGTTTCAGCTGTGCCCGAGCTGCAGTTCAGCTCCTTGTGTACTATTGTAATGGCGCTTAACTTTGATAATCTTATCACTCAAGCTGGATTATCCATCACAGCCCTTTACCAAAGATGTGATGTCAAGGACACCTGAAATGACCTGAAAGGAAGTGCTCATATTAAGGTCTCAAGTATTTCAAGACCCTTCACTAGCTTGCCCTTTGTACATAAAAAAACCCTCCTCTAAAACTCTAAATAGCTCTCAGGAAAAAAAGAGACTGAGGTCATATTATTTCTACACTAACTGGACTACGTTTATCACCACTATGAAAAACAGAATCACATTCCAGTTGCATATCACACGGTTGTTATGAGCACTCTGCACTTCAGTTACAGAACTTAAAAACAAAAAAGCCACAACACTCTGAAACTAGTTGTTACTGCTTATATCTAAGTCTTCAGAGCACGTATTTTTTCCCAAGAATATATAAGGCTTGTGTCTTATAAAAGTCTGGTAGGAACAAAACATCAGTCCCTAAGATGAAGTAGTGGCTTTCACCATTTGATCAAGGTGTTTGGTTAACTCCATTGTGATCAAGAAGATTAAAAATCATTGAGAAGTATACATTACTAGAGGCTAAGAATCATTGATGGTTTTATTTTTCCTTTTAAGGTTCAAAATGAAAGCATCTCTGCTAAATAATAAGAGTGCAAAATGAGCAAGGTTATTTTTCCCAGGAAAACAAGTAATTGTTCAAGAGGGTATTTTATTCATGTTACTTTGTTGTCAGACCTATACACCTCTGACCTCCTTAGTTACTTGGATTATTTGCCCACTAATTGTGCAGCCTTAAATGCCAGCAGAAATGGTTCAAGCCTTGCAGTACTGCCAAGCAGAAGCACCACCATAAAAACCACACACACAGATCTTTATTGCATTAAGTTCAATTCATTTTTTCATTCTGTGAGCCACTAGAGAAACATATTTTAACTAGCAGATGAAGAAAATGCTATGAAAACCTGTTGGACAATAACCTGTGTTTGGAAAAATCTAATTAACTCTAATACTAGCTTCCACTTTTTGAATTAGCCTTCTTATTGTATAAAGAACTTGAATTGTGTCCTATCACCTTAGAGGCTTAGTAGTGCCTCAATAACAAGTGAGCAGCTTTTCCTAATTCATATCGCTATATTGAACAGTGTCTTCTATTCCTATTTACCTGCATACAGCGTACACAGTACTCCCACCACTGCTGAGCTGGTACTGATAAAGCAACAGCTTTAGAAGCTTGCTGACAAGTCTAAGAGGCTTCACACCATCAGAGGCCACTTCCAAAGGAGATATGGGGAAAAAAGCCCTCCAAAGTTCAATGACCCTCTCAGTCAGTGCCCTCCTCAGCTGTAGACAGTTGCCATTTCTGGACCTCCTTGAATTAGCAACAGAGCTGTGATGCTTCAGAAGTCAAGAGTGGCAGGACCTGAGACTCATTCAACCAGGCTCTAATCCTGTAAGTGACTAAGCACACATCACTGGGCTACTTATGTTTTCTCAGTGTTTTCCGCAGATACAATTAATCTATTGCATCTGGTGTTAATCATCCTTCTTCAGCCAGATAAGGAAGAAAAATAAATTCAGTTTTCACACTCCCTCACTTCTATGACCACAGATGTCATCAAGACACGGGGTTATCAAATACTACAGAATAGCCCCTACTGTAACACTTTTGCTAAAATACTGGCAGCACAACACTATAACTTGAAAACTAAAATAAATTCCAGAACATAAGCAGAAAGAGACACCTATTTATCATAGTTATAAGCTTCAATATAGGGTCAGTTACGCTTAGACCACAACTAATGAAGTCTACTACTAAGGTTAAAGGTTTATCTTAAGGTACAATTCTCTGACAATAAATCCTCAGTGTATTTCATTGTATTGTTCCAGTCTAGGAACACAGATCAAGCAGTTAAAGGCACCCACACCTTCTGATGATTCCATGTACTTGAAGTACATACCAACAAATCAATTACACCCCTTCCACTGCGCAAAGCAAGAATTTTTCTGTAGGCTACTTGTAAACTTCAACTTTGAAACCTTTTTGAGAAACTTACCGTGCTGTTTCTGCTTAGGGTTGTACATCTTCCACCAGCGAAATATGATAAATCCATCTTGAATTCTAAATCAAAGTCAATCAGAGAAAACAGAAGTTAAGAGAGTGATAAAATCCTTTGTGCAGCTGCACGACACATTGCCTTACGTGGTGCAGAGGTCTGCAGCTGCAGCAGCGTACAGTGTTAAAGTACGAAGTGTTACGGCATGAAGCATACAGGGTAATATTACACAGTTACCACATTAACCGAAATTTCTATAAAACCCTTTACCCATTGCCTTCTCAAGGCTTTCTAAATTCAACAGTAAGAATCTAAATTACAGATTCTTTGCTAGAATGCGGTTCACAAAACTGATTATTCCCAATTCCCGTAAATAAATGCAAACTACGTGGCCAAAATGAATTTTCCAGACTTAGCAGCAGGAGCACAAAGGAGTGAAAGACATTAATGAACAAAGAGTTCTCCTTCAAACTCTGAAGTGTTTTCTTTCTCAAATATTAAGGACAACTAGAATCTTATCCAGTACTTCCAACTGACAGCACTCAAACAGCAAATGAGCCAACAAGTATCTCAGAAGGTTTAAATCCTAGCAGCAAAAGAGCCAGTGTACCTTTAATATTTATAAATGTATTTATTGCTTATTCCTAAAATGGTATTTTGACATGTGCTACTTATACAGACATATTTACTGTATTTGAAATTGCTATTTAGAAGAGCAACTCCCTGGAAATCTGTACCTGATTGACATGTCTTCTGTGATGAAATAGATTTCACGAACCATGACTTTTCCAGACAGCACAGAGAACGAAAAGGAACCTAGTGTGAAAAAAGGTGTTTATCAGACATTAGCCTAAAAGTTGTTGATACTTTATTTTCTGAACGGAAAGGACATGATAGTCAATGATCTGAAATGGGTTTCCTGGGTATCTTGAGCTTCTCCCTTTCTGAGGAGAAGGGAAGTCAGAGATTCAACACAAAAAACACACAGCTCTACAAGGCGCTGGGTTTGGAATCACCCAAAAATACAGCCAACTGCCTGAGACACACCAGTCACTCAGGAGTATTCAAGTGCCTTGTGAAGTCTGTGAAAAGAAGTTAGGAAATCTATTTTGAACATGTATAGTATCCAGTCACTGTATGCAAGGCTGTAATTGGAGAATTAAAGCTTCCTGACAAAATAATTTTTCAAGTTTTAAATGGCTATGAAGTTGTCAGTCAAATTATTATGACAAATTGTGTTTACAGCAGGAAGGATTAATAACCATGAAAAATCCAGCAGGTAATGCAATAGCCCATATTTTTCCTAAGGCTTTTCACCTCACCCACAGAAAGTAAACCATGATTTGTCTTTAAAAAAAAGAAAAAAATCAACATTAATCGATTGAAGCCAAGATGTAAATTATGGGATTTAATTAATGTTATGTTCTTCTTACTGATTAAGTTTATAAAGAACACCATATATTTGGCCAGCTACATCCAGCTGTCTTTACTTAATAGCAATTTCACTGAGAAATTTTAATAAAAGCCCATTGATCAAGTGTAGCAGCCAATAAGTATTTCATCTATATTGCTGTTCAAAAAGTTGGATTTGAAGATGGTTTGGATTACAGTTCTTAAATTCTTGAGGTCATCAGAAATTACTGCAGGGGTGTCTTTGGCAGGTGGGTATGGGTGGGTTGCTGGGGCTTTAAGTTTTCACTACATTTATGATCAATAGTTGCAGAAAAAGTCCAGAACTAAAGTCATCGTCGTTCTGGGAAGCAGGCAGAGGAAGTCATGAAGAGTAGATGAAAGAAAATTAAAAGTGCAGTCAGAGCGAGGTTGTGGGACACAGCCCTCTGTGATTCAGCATCCGATATTTCTGTAATGTGGGTGAGTGCCCAAGTGATTTGTACTGACCTGTTTTAATCAAAAATGTTTTAAAAAATATATTAAAAAAAAGTTAATGGATTTTGATGCAAACGTTCTAGGCAGTGTGAATTCTACATATCACAGTCCCAGTATGGATTAACATGACTAGTTCCGACAGCTTATTTAGAAAGCAGGGACACTGCCATAACAGGGAGTCGAGGCTGGAGCCTCCACCATGCCCCTGAGCCCACTCCAGATGCTGCAGAACCCGTCTCAAAGGTGCAGGGGAGCGGGAAGCTGCACCCCTCAACACCAAATTAGAAGGCAAACTCAGAAGCAGCTCTGGCAGGATCCACTGGGGGCTGAAGTCAATCTTGTTTCAGGATATCAATCGTCATGATTATAGGGCTTTGAAAAAGGGGTAATCAAAAATGTACACAAAGTACATTTTTACATACACAAAGTATACAGACTGAACAGAAAAAAGCAAACTTGACTTAAAATTAAAACGCCTGTCAAGTGAACTTTAATATAAAATAAGAGACTTCAAAAGAAAGAGGGGGGGTTTCTACCTACACCAAGAATCCTCCCCTAAAGCATAATACTGAACTTTTTTCTTCTTAAATAAAACCCCTGCTGATCATTTCCAAATTAGTCTAACAAAGGAACACCCTGATTTTACTTCAGGTTTTTAGCAAATTGAGGTACAATAAAAGGCAGTGGATAAACAGCGGCATTACACTAATGATAACTTACCAATATGGATGTAGCCATGTTTATACAATCTGTTAAGAACCAATGTTAAAATGAGTCCAATGTTCCGGGAATTATAATAAGTTAGGTAGATAATCCATCCACAAGACAATATTGTTGCTGTTGAAAGATTAAAATGAATTAAAATATTTTTTGAAGTATGCTGACCCAGATAAAAGCCCTACCTATTAAGACTATGAAGCACAAGAATGTTCTTCCTACTCTCCAAAAAAAATGTAAAACTGACGGGACATTTTAATAGGTGTTTTCAGAAAGATGGTGGGAGAAGGGTATAAAGAAAAGGGGAGAAGAAAGATGGGGAAATGGGAATTTCAGAAAAGTATAGACTCTTCACTGCTCTTCCATTACTCAATTAAAAAAAAGTCCTCCCAAGGACCTGCAAAAGGCAACACATATTTCATCGCATCCCTTGTCTTCTGAGAAGTTACATTTCATTCACCAAGTCATAACACACATTATCCCACACAGTCATTTATTTCAAAACACCCTAAAAAAAAAAAACACCACAAAAGTCATCTTATATTCCTTCTCCAAACCATGAACTGCAACTTAAATTTCTAGCCTTTCATACTAGCACAGGAAGCAACATTATCACAGGAAGCAACATTATCACATTTGAAACCGCTTCCTAAGTTGCTGTATCCTGAAAGAAATGTACCAGTCCTGGGGTTAGCAGGAATCTGTCAACAGTTCAAGCGTGAAAATTGATAGGAAAAAAAGGAAATAGCAATCCAATAAGAAATGTGTTTAAAAAAAAAAATAAATTAGGTCTGCTAATCCCCAAAGTAATTTTTACTTTAGTTGATTAAGAGCTAGTAACCTATTTCTAACTACAAGGGTTCTCATTAGTTCCAGAAGGACAAACCCAAAAGGAATGGGACTGCCAGGAATGCACTAGTTCTAACTCACTTTACTGCTAATTACCATTCTGTTTCTTCCAAAGGAGAGGTAGATAGAAAGCATTTTTTTATTTGAGGTATCTCTACTCATTGTACTAACTGAACTTTAAGATAAATTTTTCATTTATCTATACATTTCATACACAAAACCTGAGTTACTGTGTCTTTTATGGGAAAGCTGAGATGCAGAAAGGCATATGGGCATGATGCCTTCACTCTGCAAGGAGTTCAGATGATTACTCAAAAAAAAACCCCGAATTACAAAAACAACCCATCCTTTACTGCTTCTTAATTTTTTTTACAGTGGGATGCTCCACTGCTGTGTAACAATGCCTGTGCTTCACTGAAAAACGAGGAGAAGGTAGAAGAGAAAGACTTGCATGACTTTATCTTTTCCTTGCTGGAAATTGGATCCAGTGTGGCTAAAATCCAAGCAGCTCATGCACTCAGGCAGGTAAGCTGCTTGACATGTAAAACAGATCAGATCTGTGTGGGTGATTACATAGGAACAAGGCAGGGGGGTTAAAGCTACACCCTAAGAAAGAAACTGCTCTTGGCGTTCACTTAAGACACACTCCAAGGACAGCGTTTACCTCCCGTCGCTTCCAGATGAGTAATCTACTCACTGCTGGTCCTCTACCAACTTATGGAGAAAAGTGGAATGACTCACACATCAAGGGTCTCATTCCAGTAATAAAACTTAATTTGAGATTAAGGTTCAACTAAATACAACTTCTAGATACCTAAAGCCAAGAAGGTTCCCTCTTAAGGTGACATATACCAAGAAAAACCAGCAAACTACTGCTATTTCCAAGCACTACAGTTTTAGTCCACTGTCTTTACCACTAGTCTCACCTCTGACACAAATTGGAGCCTTTTCTTTTCCCTGGCCAAATCTAAGTCTCCGCTATTAACTGACCGATCCTATAAACTCTACCCAACTCATTATTATATTCTGGCTTTTAAAAGCCTCTTTGCTGAAACTACATTTAGAAAGTTTTACTGCATGTGATTTTTAGAAATTATTCTAGAATTCAGCAACAGATCTTTAAGGGGAATGTTCATTTCTAGAATTCATCACTTTTTACTGGGATCAATAATTAGCCGCTTCAGGATTCAGGGGAAAAAGCTATTGACATCCTTTTTGTTCTCTTATAATGGGATGCCACAGGAAAGCAGATGAAAGCAAAGGAGGAATGCCTGCTTGAAACTGGGTCAGTTAATAAATATTACTTGAATATGCTTCTATCAAAACCTCATAATAACAGGAGGCTACTCAGCTTCTTCTGTTGTGTTACTGTTTCTAGAATACCAGGTGGTTTCTTACAATTGAAGAGATCAGCAGCCCCCCAAAACTGCATAATTTTATATAGGTCATTCTGCCCGTAGAAAAAGGGGATGGACTATATTATTTCTTAAAGTTCCACCCACCCTGCTGTGAAACAGATATTTGTAAGTTTAATATATTCTAGCAAAGCTTTTGGTTTAAACCATAGCTGTCACATACAACTGCTTATATCCTGCATACTTTCCAAGTAGAAACACTAATAGTTTGCTGTAAGAATCTAGTGCAGAGAGGGAAAACCAGAGAAAGAAAAATTTTGAAGTGGCAATTTGATACTTCTATTCTTTGGTGAAAGATCTTAACATCTCTAAGTCTCAAGTCAAAGCTTCTGGAGACAAATTTTTCAGATCTGTTCCACATCTGTTTCACATTTTACCATGAGCAACTATTAGCATGGTAACTTCCCTTATTTTCATCTTGATTACACAGAATGTGATGTTGAGTATGAACTTTCCAGGTCAATGTCTTAAAAGAGAAATAAATAGTAGTCAGAAAGCACCCTCAGATGATTTGCCTATATCCTTTTTATTCAGTTTGCTCTACTGAAAAAGAATCCCAGTCAACAGCCAACAGATGTGCTTTAACTTCCCAGAAGTCAAAAAATGAAGTTATTTTTCCTGTACTGGCCCGGACTCCAGGTCTGAGAACCTAAGCTGAAAAGCAGGTATCCTCTACCTTTGGAAAAGTCCAATTTCGTCACACACTTTTAGCACTCTTATCCGGACCTGAATAGAACTTCATTTTTATTTTGCTGTCTCTGCTTATAGATTAAGAAAATAAAAGTGCCTCCACAAATATAAACTGTAGACTAGTGTTATTAAAAAATGAGCATACCTAAATCAGGCACATTTAAAACCAGCCCATAACCGAGTACATGACAGTTTAGCTTAAAGGCTTATTGTGGCACACGATTCAGTCTAGAAGTTATGTCATCGAACAATAGTCTTTAGATCACTGTTCAAACCATACCATATTAAATAGCAGATATGTACACAGTGGTGCACCAAAGTTATTGTACCTGCCTGTCATGTGCTACAAGGCTAATCCTTTGTTGTAGTATTACAATTAAACACCACCTGGCTCTGGTGTTAGGAAAAAAAAAAGAACAACTTATTTCAGACAGAAGTTCTCACTGAATTGTTATTTTGCAGAGCCACAGTTGTAGAGCATCATCCTTCACACACTGGATTTGTCTCCCAAGTGTTGAAGCACAATTAGTACTGGAAACAGTTACACACTACTTCTTCCTGAATTACTTAAGTACCTCACTCAACAGCTGTGTGACAAAAATTTATTTTCAATGTTTTGCTGTAATTCCACAAGAAAGTCGATATTGGTATACCAGCATTTCGAGAAGCATGTTTAAACGTGCACACAAAAAACCCCATTTAACCAAAATAGAACAGATTCACCTTACCTACTAACAGCCAAACAACATTGGAGTCATGTTCTGTTAGGAAGTCTTCCAACTGTGTGATACTTGGGACAAAACTATCATTTTTTCTTTGATCCATTGCTAAACTGTTTTTGCACCAGCACCTATAGAACTGAAGGCAAAAAAAAAAGAAATTAGTAACAAGCACAGTACAACTTGGAGAAATTTGAGTATGTACCATGTCAAATAATCTCTAACAACCTGTTTCACACAAATATGGATTTGTTTTATTCCTCCAATAACATCTTCACGATTCTCAGCTACCCTTTCTTCTGCTCTAGAGCTCCAGAAACACCTCCACTCACCTCCGCTGAAACAAACAGTTTCCAGGCACGTGCCTCCTGAAGACAGATTACGGATCAACAGAAATGCCAGACCATGCTCTCCAAATTCAGTACCCTGAATGCCCTATACAGCATGTAACAGCAAATAAATTCATAAAGCTGTTGTATCACAATATCAAGTCAAAAGGTAACTGAATATACAGGTGAAAACGAGTCTGTATTAAGCCTTCTAATGCTCAAAAAGGGATATGAGACAACATGAGACAGAATCCCCTGTAGAGGGAAAGACCAAAGCAGAAACTTCCAGGAGCTACAGAAGATTCCCATGACCACCGTCATTAATCCACCGTGTCTATTAATTGTCTTGCTTTGGGATGGATTTGCATCGTTGTATAAAAAGTGACTACATAGTACTGCTGTTCTAGCCAGCAGAAAACCAGTCCTTCTGATCTTAACACACTTATTCAAACCACCCATAAATCATCTTGCAACTGGGTTATATTAATTAGGTGTGATTAATAGGGAACAGCTCAGCCCAGTAATACCTGTAATTACCCAGCAGTATTTTACTTGCATTAGTTTCATTTGAAGTCTTCTCCCTTGGACGTTATCTGTCAAGCTTTCTTACAGGAAGATAGGCATTAATTCTGCTTTTTTTAAAAATTATTTTTAAAACAACTTCCAGCTCCTGGCAGCCTGTCTTCCTGCCAGTATTCAACCCTCAAAAAAAAAAAAAAAAAAAAAAAAGAGTAGATGTTATTTCCTTTCTTTATGAAGTCTCCAATGTTCTCCATCAAGAGCTCTAGAACACAAAACTAAGTAACGTTGTAAGTTTAAACGTTAGTTTAAACGTAAGTTTAAACGTTAAAACGTCTTAGTTTTAGAGCAGCATAACATCTTTGGAATAGTCAGTATTTAGACATGGTAGCAATAAAACTAACAATTTATTCAGTTTTTTCTGTTGTATTCATACTACCTCTCACTATTATAACTTGCAAACAAAATACGGAGGTAGAAGTTGAAAAAACCTGCCTTTAATGCGTTTATTTCTCCTTTAAATTTGGGTAAATACAATACCTTGATCTAAGAGCCTATGTTTTGAACTAAAATATGAGTCCCAAGAATAAGTGACAATTATTTGCTCACTACCTCTTTTGTAAGAGGGAATAGAGCAGGGAGGAAAGAACATGAAAGGAATAAACCAACAAACAAACAACTTCCAACACCGAAGCCTCAGACACTGCTTCTAGTAGAGATGACAAAGAAGCTACCAACTTCACTCCCCTGCAAAGAGAAGTAACAAACATCGGCCACGTGTTACAACAGCAAATTAAATCACATAACAGCACTATGATTAACTTTAAGACATCCAAAGTACCTTAATAAAACCCCCACACGTCAACTTGTATTATGAAGGGCATGATGCCTCAGAGCCTTTAGCCCGTGAACAACAAGGAACTGGAGAAACCAAAACCTAACACTTTCAACATAAAATATGAAAGAATTTGTTTTCTTGCTTTCTTACCAAGAAAAAAACCAGGGTGACCCTTTTGTGATCAAGCTCACCATTGCAGTGCTGTCAGTTGGTGTGGACTGCCTATCACCTTCACCAACACCACCACTATTGAATCCCTCAGGAAAACAACCTGGGGCTTCTTCCTAAAAAATTACCACCCAACCTTACATGATACTGAGGCAGGACATCACATATCATTATGGTCTACACAGAACTGTGACAAGACAACTCAGAGGCTGCAAATCATGGGATCCTGATACTTAGTTACTTAAAAAAAAAAAGGACACTGCCCATCATTTGTTGTCGTCACTATCCATAACCATAAACTGGACATCCTTGGATGTTTTCTGGAATACATTTGCTATTTGCATGCAAATAAACTCAGAAGTCCCCCATCAGTCATCATGTGTCAATAAATCATTTCAGAGCTTCACAGCGGCTCCTTTAACACACTGCCCCATTGATTGTGTTGTCCTTACGAGTACCCTTCACCCTTGATCAAGTCACCTGAAGAAGAGGATGGTGGCAATAAAAGTGAAACCACCCAGAAACAGGCAACAGCAACACCTGCACCAGATGTGGTGGTGCAGAGGAAGCAGGTGATTCATCTACTTAGATTTATGAAGCAATTTTGTCCACGTGAATTAGAGTCACAGAAAGGCAATGCATGAAGATACTGAAGTGGTGCACACTGTTTATAACAGCCTTGTCTGTTTATACAGCATGGAGGACAGAAACGCAGGATCTGGATCATCATGATTCTTAAGAAGAAGAGATGCAGTCCTTTCAGGACAGACATTAACTATTTTCACTAACTAGTGTTTTTTTCTGTTTCTCTACTGTGTTGTGATGATGTGCTCAGCTAACATACCAGAATATAGCCCAAAACCACGACAAGGGCTTCTGTTTATGTGCCTTCCCCTGACTTTTTTTTTTTAAGCACATCTTTACTATTCATCATGTCACTCATGGCTCTCATTTACCATAAGCCATGTTAAGACACAAAAAACATGTTGGCTTTCTCCTGGGAGGAGGACAGGAGAAGTGGAAGATTCTGTGGCACTGAAGTGACAGAATCCCAATACTGGTATTCAGCTTCACTTTTGGGTGCTATGCAGTCTTCTTTCTACACGAGTTCTCTGAATCAAGGAGAGATAAAGGGCAAATCCTTTATTTACGATGCTCAAAATGAAATACTTGGGGCTTGCTTTCCAGGTTGTGCATGTTCAGAGCATTAGCGTGTTCAAAGCAGACAGAGGACTGGCTTGACAATGTGAGGGTTCATTATTGCTGTAGATTTGCTCCTCCTGGTCAGACAGACTTTCTTTACAGCAGAAACACACACTTGACAGACTTAGAAATATTAATTTGAATTACTTGTGTAACAGATTAACTTGTGTTAATCCATTTCTCAGTACTAAAAAGATGCAAGGGATGTTATAATCCTGGGGGGATGCACTTCATTTGCAGTCTGCTTCCAGTATCCCAAACTCAATCCCATTTTTACAGCAAATATTCTATCCCTAAAAAGCCAAATACTGAAAAGCAGCTGCTTCAAATCTTTATAAACACACTTCAGTCACATAAAAGAGGTAAACTGGTTTTAACCTCAGCCCAACACATTAACACTTAACTGAGAACAAACCTCTGCTTGAACAAAGTAATTAAAAATTTACAGAATGCATGCATATTTTAAAGAGGTGACAGGAAAAAAAAAAAAAACCAACCCAGAAGCTCAGTCACCAGGTTCTTGGTCACCAGAGTGCAGCTGCTTGGCAGAGACAGCTGCAGCCTGGGACCAAAAGGTCTGTACCATACCTATAGCTGAGGATGAAGGCAACAGATATTTTATTCAGTGCTCAAGAGTATTTGGGTTATGTGGGTCTTGGGCTGCACCGGAAAAGGAGAAAGATAAGAAATGTCTGTATATCACAGCCTTTGTAAACCCTTTTCCTGGCCCACCTTGTAGAAGCACCTGAATAAAACTGGCATCCAAGAGTGGGGAAAAGACCGTAGCATTTCACAATATTGAGAAGAAACACAGGGTTATGGAGTAGAGAAGTTATGGATGCTGCCAATGGCCTTATTATTACTAAGATTTATGGAGGAAATAAACCAGGAGTTTAAATTTGCCAGACATTCCTCAGATCTTCACAGAAATCAGGTGCTTACTGAATGTATGTTAATTGATGTTATTAGAGGTTAACTACCATTCTGATGATACTCAACTCCCAACTTCTTCAGCAATTACAAGACAAGGGAGTCACAATTACACCCAAAGTGACACATTAAACAACAGGAGATAAATCCCCCCAGTCTAAACAAACGAACATAGATAATACACCTGGATGCTTCACATCTCCAGTAAGGAAGCCATACACACAGCCATAGCTCCTTATAGAAGTGGAAATAAATGGTATTTTTGCATGCTATCCACTCCACCACTTTCTTTCAAGGTGTCTACAGGAACAGCTGCTACAAAATCAGAGTTTTAAATTATTAAATTTTATTAGAAAGGAGACTCACAAACATAAACAGGACTTGACTGAATTTTCCTCTGAAGCTATGGTGACATTGTCAGCACCCAGACACCCATCAGCCACATTTCACAAAACAAGAAGCTGCCAACCTTGGCATATTTCCCAAAACACTCCAGGCTAGGTCCAAAGACTTCAAACCCTTCCCAACACAGCTTAGGAAGATCAGCTGTTCTTTAATCAACCAGGAAGAGAAAGAGGAAGAGAAGGAAAGTCATTCTCCAAAAACACATGTACACAAAAATTAAGCTAACTGACAGCACCCGTGCTGCAATCCTGCCACCCGACCTGTTACAATGGCTTCGTACCTTATACTCAATTAAAGATTACCTGTTCATTTCTTAAGACAAGAACGAATATTCAGGCCTGTTTTCTTCCCTCTCTGCTACTGTTGGAAGTCACAATAGCAGTGAACAGTAAACAAACTAAACTATTGCATTAACTATACCAATGAAATCTTGCTACAACCTTCCATAGAAACAGCTGAACTAAAACCAGTAGTCACACCCAGCTAAAATCAGAGTGTGGACAGCCCTAGTTAAACATAATTAGCACTACAGTAGCTTACAATAGTAAATAGCACATTTACTTAAAAATTAACTATATAAAATTAATGTTTATTCAAAGGAATTGGAAGACACAAGTTAAAAATTCTTAGAGTAGCCTACTTCATGAGATTTACCTAACAGAGAAACGGAAACCACCAAAGAACCATCTACAGTGAAAAAAAAGAAAGTAATACAATATTTAACAGCTTTCTGAAAGCAAGAAAAAACAGAAGGAAAAGAAAAATCTACTATCTACTGATTTGGTGCCCAAAACAGCAGAAGAAATATATTTTTTATTTATTTTTAGTAGTATGGGAAATGAGTTTTAATACAGAAGAAATCAAAGACAAACTCCTGCCACTGCAACCAACATACAGCACTCCTTGCATCACCCAGCTGCCAGCCCAGGAACGCCCAACTGAACTTTGCATGATTTCTCATTTAATTTTCATCTGCCTCCCAGACTTGTTGTTTTCCTCCTTACATTGCCAGCTTTTGATGCTGCAGAAGAAAAAATAAAAAGGACAAACCTCCAAAAACCCAAACAACAAAACCTAAAGGCTCATAAGAGTAGAAATAAATAAGAACTTCCCTTGTTCACACTCTATTTAGAATATAAAATAAATATTAACTCTTGGGGCTGGTCTCAACAACAAGGCAATGACTTATTTTTACAGCTCTGTTTCTTGAATTTGAACTATAGTATCATACCTCTGAAATACCCAACGAAATTGAGTCTTCTACATCTTTTTTCCAGAAGTACTTTCTCTGAATTTCTCCTCTGACAAATCACCACAATTTGGGGAAATCTGACATAAACGAAACTGAAAATTGTGGGTACAAATACCATCATCATTAAGTGAACTACGCACAGGTCTTCATTAGTGTCCGTCCCAGCCTGCAGTCAACCCAAGGTTCTGGTGCAGCAACAAGTGCGATAAGAAGTTATATAAGATCAGAA
>JAVSBS010000039.1:0-53328 GCA_033124195.1 Coracias cyanogaster
CGGCCCGGGCTGGGCTGCGAGGGGCCGGGCGGCTCCGGGAGCCTCATTCCTGGAGGAGCGGTGCCACCTAAAGGAAAGCCGCGGATAGGGATGCCCGATGCCCGCAGTCGCCCGGGCATCCCTATCTCCCTCCCTGGGGGAGGCAGCGGAGCCCCGGGTGATGGAGGGCTCGGCGGGTGGTTTCACCCTGCTGTGGTCCCCTGGAGCCCGGCGGCTCTGCGGGCGGTGGTGGGGTGGGAGCGGTGGTGGAGGGAGAGACCCGAGCCCGCAGAGCCCCTGGCTTGGGCGAGGAGGCTGGACGCCGCTCCTGCCGGTGCGGGGCCGCTGCGCTCCCCGGAGGGAGCCCGCGGTAAAGGCAGGACCTTGGGTCGAGTCCAGAAGAGAGAGCTCATCCTCCCCTCTCTCAGAGCTGAGCCTTCTCACCACATCCCCTGCTCTTTGGGGATCACTCTCCCGCGTGCAGGAAGGACAGCAGCTTACCTCAGCCTCCCCGGACAGCCCCAGGCGCGCACGGGTGGTGGATGAGGCAGGGTGCCGCTGGCTCCCTCATCCTTCTCAGCCCTCCCGCAGGGTGCCCTCCTTCCCTGTCCTGGAGCAGCCAAGTCCTTGCTGCATAGGTGGCTCCCATCTGCAGTTGTCCTGGGAAGCAGAAAAGACGGATTTTTATTAAGTGAACTCGTTTGCTTGGTGGGGAAAGGAGGAGGGAAGGACAGTGCCAGAGAAAGTTGAACATCTTGGACACGAAGACATCGTGGCTCTGTCCCTGCTAGCAAGCGGTTTCAGACCGCTGACAGATAGGTGTATATTGATATATCGATACCTATGTACACATAGGTACAGAGAATCATAGAATCATTCCGGTTGAAAAAGCCCTCTAGGGTCATCTAGTCGAACCTTCTTTGAACACCTCCCTAACCCCTAGACCATGTCGCAAAGCGCCACATCTACCCATTTTTTACATGTATGATACTGAATGTTCATTCCTCTCTTACAGCTTTTCACCCTGATATATTGACCATGTCTAGAGCAAGCTTGCTCTCAGCTTCTGTCATAACCACTTCTCCTGAAGGCCTACCCAGGTTGCATCTGTCTGTGAAGGCATTGTTCCAGGATGAGCCAGGAAACCATTTCTCCTGTGTGTAATAACCCATCTGATCTTACCCAAAGATCTGTGGGGTGCTTCATGCCAACACCACAATCATCTCTGGAAAAAAGGAATGCAACCAAAGGAAGGCCTAACTGGACATTTGAGCCAGATGGAGGTCGTTTACCAAGCACGGGCTTTAATTATACAAACAGCCTCAGCTCTCCAAAGGAGCCAGGGAGATATGGCTTCCAGATGTCTTCTAGATATCTTTTGCTGACTTTTTATTGGTCATCTGCACTTGAAACATAAGAGCAGAGCAGGGGAAAGGCTGCTGTTAGGATATATGAGCAGGTCAGTAGAAGCAGCATGCTGGAGCAGGGCTGAGATACAGAGCTTCCAGGACCAGAGCAGGAGGGCTGCAGCTGGCAGAGCTCTGGAATGGGCCCCAGGTTGGGATATATGGGTCAGAGCAGGACCTCCCACCTGCAGGTCTTTCAGGACCTTCAGTGACAGCAGCAGAATAGAAATGAATATGGCTTTTCTCGGGACAGCCTGACCAATGCAGCACGTTCTCATGCAATAACACTCATCTTTTGAGGCCTACGTTTTGGGGACTTGCTGAGAAACGGCTGGAAGCAGGATGTGCTTTGAGGATTGCCTGTGCATGCGTGCTGGTGCTAGGATGAGGTGTGCAGAGAGTCTCGGGGCAGCTACCTCCAGAGCTTGGCTCAGAGGCGGGATGGTGTGGCATCAGGAGCCAAGCTGGCAAAGAAGCATGAAGGAGGAGTTATGAGGGCTGTGGGGTACTGTCTTCTACTCAGCCAAGCCCTGTGGATTCAGGTCACAAAGAGGGGTGCAAATAAGCCTGTCCAATTATACATCACCTAGTTGTCTTACAAACCTTGTAAACCTTTTCACCTTGGTCAGACAGCGCACTGTCCCCTGCATTAGACTCCTCAGCCATCAACCGTTCCAGTTCCTTCTTCTCCTGCTAGAGTTTTCATTTGCAGTTGTCCACCTTCTGAAATTCCACCTAAAAGTGATCCAGGTGAAGTGTAGCCACCCAGACACCCTCTAAAATGGTCCAAATGTAGAGGTATAGCCTAATGCCTCCAAGCCCCTCCCTTCCCCAGGAGGTGGGAGGTGACACCTGGGGAGGGCTGCCCAAGGCTGCCAGTGGAGCACTGTGCCCACAAGATCAAAGGCTAGGACCCTCAGGTGGGGCCATGGCTTTCAGTAGAGCTGTCTCCTTTGGGTGCTTGGGCCAGTCTGTGGCAGGTCTTCTCTGAAGGAACAGAAGGGATGTCTGGGGGTGTCAGGGATGAAGGAAAGGTGAGGTCTGGGAAGAGACAAGGAGCGTTCCCAGGCAAACTGCTGGCAGCACCCATTGTTGTTGATTTGTGGAGATCTTCTGGAGAGGGAGAGTGATCCTGTCTTGCTCTGCTCTTTCTGCGGTGACAGTCCAGGTACCACAGGTTAGGAATGTGCTGCTCCTCACTTTTAAACAGACCTTCAAGCACTCATGTTTAAACAGTGCCCTCTGACTTTGCCATCCCAAGTGGTCCATCAGGAGAGAGAGGTCACCTATGTGCAGAGCATCAAGATCACTGCAGATAAAAGGACCCTGGAGCTAGAATTGTCTGGGAGAGGGCTGGAAGGTGAACAGGAGCAATGAAGGAGTTAAGCGAAGCTATAGTCACAAGGCCAAAAATTACAGGTTCTACCAGGAAGGCAGCCGGCTGCGTGTGGCTGTTTGGCTGACATTTCTGAAAGGTTAATCTTGAAATGGAGATAGCACATCCGTAAAGGGCTGCAACTGACTTGTCTCACAGATTCCTGCACCACTTTGGACTGGTTTGAGACCCAACAGTTTGTTACACACGGGTAACCATGAAGTAACGTGCTGGCCATGACCTTGGCGTGCGAGGTGGTGCTCCATAGTATGACGGGTGTCCTCCTGCCAGCTTGCTTTCCAAGCTCATGTTACGAGGTACAGGAGACTCACTGTCCCCCTGTGCCTGCATGTCGGGCATCTGCACTTTCTGTTTTTCAGCATGTCTAAGCGTTTTCCAGCAAGGACTGGGTGAAGGAGAAGGAGTCTCCCAAGCAGGAGATCTCCTGGGGGATCTGAGATGGCTTGCAATTACAGCATAAGTAATTCTGTGCAGCTCGTTTGCAGCTTGGAAAGGAGCCAACATTCACTGAGATCAAGAGACACCTTGCTTTGACTGGATAATTACGTGTTCGTCTTTATCTAATGCTTAATCACACTTAGATCAATTCTCTTCCTTTGGATTATGACTCTTGTTTGCAAAGTGTCAGCCGTTCACGTGCTCTCCTTAACCCTTGTTTCTGAGCAGAGTGCCTTTAACATGTGTTTGGGGCACTGTTCTGGGTCTAAGGATGCTGAGGAAAAGATGGAAGAGAGAGGTGGGTGTGGAGAAATAGAGAGGGCACGTAAAACGGGAAACCAGTGTCCTTTGCCATGCTCCCACCCACCTATTTCTTGGAATAGGACCCAATGGAGTTGGTTCCTGAGTCCAAATATTAAACAAAGTGTCACTTTTACCCTTGTGCTGATCTGGTAAAGGCTTTTTACCTTTCTACTCCACTGCCTCATGGCTGCACCTGTCCTGTGTCTGATGCAGGTGTGAGCATCTGAAAACATCTCTTGGAGGAACAGGGGGGCAGAAAAAGTGCAGTAAAAGACCAGTTTATTTGCTGTTGTGTGTAGGCCAATTTCTGGAACTGCCTGTGCTTGCAGGAGACAGGAGCAGACATGCTGCGTAATGAAGCATGGGCAGTCAGCAGGCCAGGGAATATTACTTTCTCCAGTAGTTAAAGATCCCTCTGGACAAGTCATCCTTCTTGAGATCAAGAAGATCTTGTCTTGAAGTAGTTTCCCCCTGCTTGGAGGACAGGCATAGGCAGACAACGGGTCAGACTCTGGAATACAAATTTGAAAGGCTTCCTCAGACCCACCAACACTGGGACTATTGACATCATTCATGTATTATACCATCTACCTGCTGTCTTATATGAAAGGCACATAGATCACAGCTCCCTCCTGGGCCTTTTCAACAGTGAACTATGTCCTCTGCAGATTGGCCAAACATGGAGGCTCGGGGAGGCTCTCCATCAGCAAGGCTCATTGGCCAGGTTTGCACACATGAGGATGAACAGTACTGACATGATTTATCCAGGCACCCAGAGTAGTTACTCCTTCATTTTCGAGACTTGAACTGATGCACACTGGTGGGCAGATAAACTGTGTGCTGACAGAGTGACTCTTCCAGCAGATTAGACTACCGTGAATGCAATATTGGACCATCCACCTGCACGCCAAAGAGATAGAGAGACATACACATATAAATATGAACAGTCCGAGGTTATGTGTCAGGTCTGACTCCTTTCCTGCAGTAGGATACCCCACTGAGCCATGTCTGCTGGGTACCAGAAGGTCTCAGGTGGCTGCACCAGCAACCAGTACACTTCAGGGAGAGCTCGGTATCCAGAAGATTGAAGCATGGCTGGCCAGAGATGTCATGCCGGAGACATGCTGATGGAGTCCTGGGCCTGCTGTGAGCTTTGCCTGGCCTAAACCATCCACCCCCTGCTATGGTGGGCACAACTCCATCCATCATTACCGTATCAGGTTAGCTCAGGAGGAGGCACTGAATATCTGTGTTGTTCTTTTGTGCTGTTTTGTTCTTATTACCATGAAAAAAAATGTGCCAGAGCCTTGCAGATGCTGGGTGGGCAAGGCAGGGTGAGAAAAGCTTCCCCTCTCTCAGTGTATCCACCCCCTGCACAGCCAGCGATTCCCCACAGATGCTGCCTCTCTCAGGAAGGTGAATTATGAGCCTCATAGCTTCTGCTTCGTGATTTCTCTTGGATTTCAGGCCTCTCCTGCCTGAGCAATAGGGTCGGCTTGGACGAGTCATTCCTGTAAATCATCTCAGCACTCGCTTCAGCCTGACACATCAATCCCTTCTTGTCACACCGTAAAAGGTTCCCACCTGGTCCTAGCAGGGCTGCTGAGAATGGGACGCGCCAAGAATCCTTCAGTGCATCATAGAGCCGTGCAGGAAGGGCCATAGATTTATTCAGGCGTCTCTTGCAGAAAGCTGCTCAGTTTCAAGCCTTAGGAGGACTTAGCTGGATGGGACTTTTCACAGGACTTGGAGCTGCCCTGAACCCTCTCTGCACTGACTGTGAAGCAGCTGGGAACAAAGATGCTTAATGGGCTGTGAAGAAGTGGAAACACAAAGCCCTAAGAGGTTTCTGCAGTCACTTCCTGGCCAGATTCTTGATTTAGAGGAAGGTCTTCCGTAGTGGATCTGGGTACCTGTAGGGTCTCCTGAGAAGGGATCCACATCCCAACTGTCTGGCCTTATTAGCGGCTCTAGTGGTAGATTGGTCCCCTGGATTGCTGGGCAGGATGTTTTTTTCTCCTTCCAAATGATGGACAGGATAGGACCCATGACTAGGAGATTCTCATCAGCATGTGCAGAGGGAGCCAAAGGTAGTGGGGAGAAGGGCAGCAAGAGTCCAGACATGGACCAAGGGTAAAACTAACTCCTCCACAGAGCTAAACCAGGGGAGCCCTGTGTACTCCATCTGTGTCGACCGCAGAGTGAGTGAGGGCTGGGCTGAACTGACATGGCTGTGCATCTCACAGGCCCACTCAGTGACCTGGTCCAGAGGAGAGCAACAGAGTGATGGGCTCTCCATTTTTGCATGGCTGCTCTCTGGCAGCTCTCATCCACAGCTGTGTGAATGCCAAACCTCCAGAGGAACAAAGCGTCCAAAACGAGCCAGTATCTGGGGTGGAAAGTCCTCCCAGTGCCCCTTCAGTAAGACCTAGTGACAAGGTCGTGCACTCCATTACTATCCCTGGCCCACAGGACATGTGTTGGACACCGTGACCAAGGATTGGGAAGAGTCCTGAGAGCAGCAGTTGAAGAGTGGCTGCCATACCAGTATGACTCAACTGGGGCCACCTTCCAGGTCCTGTAACTGCTTACAGTCCTGCCTTTCAGGAGCTTGGCTGTTCCCAGGTGCAGCGCACTGATGGTGTTGGTGATAGCTCATGTATTTTTTAAACGGATCATCTGGTCATCTTTTTGTTTTCCTCCAAGCCGACAGTGTCTCCACTGTGATGGTGCCAATCCTGGACGGATGTTGCTACATATTGTTTTTCTGCCTTGAGTTACTGAGACATGGCTTCTCCTACTTGTTTTGTTGTTTGTTTGTTTTCCAGTTTAAGATAAGAACGGGTTACTCTTTTTTTTTTTAAGGTTGACTCCTATTCTCTTAATGTTGATGGATGTCCTGGCAGGGGCCATTGTCAGGACAGGCAGAAGGGCTACTAGAGAGCACTGGCAGAAAATGAGCATCTAATTCGTGACTAGAAGCATCTGCCCTTACAGCCTGATTCTAAACGTCACATATATTTCATGGAGGAATGAGAGCATGGCAGTACCACATGACCAATCAAAACAGCTCTGATTTCAGATCTGCAGTACTCCCAACAGAGTTAGCAAATGAGTTGCAGACCGGGAACTATCTGCAAATAGTTTCCAATAATGAATTGAGGTGCGAAAGCTGCAATCTGCTCCTAGACAATCTGTAAACAGAGGGAAGGAAAATTCACCAAAATAAATTATTCATTTCAGATTACTCTCCTAGCTCATGTCTCAACTTGAAATCCTCCAGAGCCTGCACAGATTTCCAGGGATGCTTCTGTACCTTAGGTAGTGCTTTTGGGGGCAGGCACAGTGATGGTGAGGCAGATAAGGGTGTCCTCTCACCCGTTGATGGGGATTTGGTACCAAACATGAACCAGCTCCATGGGTTGTCCAGAGACAGTGAAGATAAGGCTAATCCAGGCCAAAAATTGGACTCTTTCCCCCTCTCCTTGCTGGCATCATCAGAGAGAGACGGAGGAAAGGAAACCACCCTGGAGCAGGAACCAAAACAGATGTGGGATGGGGAACAGTGGGGAAAGGAGAGCACAGGGAGAAATTATAACTGCAGGATGGACCAAACCATGTGGGATGTACAGATGTGCCCCATCATGGCATGGTGTACTGGAATAAGGGCATGTATGCTGGATGCTGGAGCCCACCTGTGTGATGGACCAGGAACTGCACCCAGCCATCCTTTAGAAATCTTCCAGACAGCCTGAGGAGAAGAAAGTGGCCCCTAAGAAGACTGAGTTCCCTAAGAGTAGCTTGAGGTTTCCTGTGGGCATATCTGACCAGACAAACAACTTTGACCTCAGGCAGACTGTCCAGGTGACAGGGATTATAACCAGGCTGTGTTTGAATGATGTGAGGGATTCAGCATGCCATGCCTATGCATTCTTTCTGATGAGTTTAGGACTTGGCATGGCTTGATGCATGAGAAACTGGCTAAAGAGCAGAAAAACTGTACATGGTAAAAAGAAACATATGGAGCTGGAGGAAGGTGCAAGATAGGAAGCTGAGATACGGCAGTGATTATTTGTTCAGTCATCTGCAAAGCTTGCTCCTTCTGAAGTGGCTTGAGCTGTTTAGGGCTCCTTCTATGCAGGACCAGTTGGACTTGATGATCCTGAAGGTCTTTTCCAACCTTAATGATTATGTGATTCTATGACCTTCAGCTGGGACTGACCAGGTTTAAGTAGCTTTGTAATTTTGACTGGTGGTGCCCCACAGATCTCCAGGTGCTGCAGTTTGGCTCTTTTGTTATCTAAAATCTGTAGTGCACTCAGAAGGCTTCAAAACTGAATGTGTGAAACAGCAGACTGGCCTGGAATGCGTTAAGGTGTTTCACAGGAAGGTATGGGGCACCACTGTCTTCTTTTATTAGAAATAAACAATTAAACAACATTCTTGTGCATGTTTTCCTGAAAACGTAGTGTGGGGGGTGTTGAGCTGCCATATGGAAGTGCAAGGTTAAGGGCAGAATTTTCCATCCCTGATCATGCCAAACTGGTCAGAAGACTTGAAGAACAATGTATTGCTCTCAGTATAAGAAGGTTTTAGATTAAACATGACCCCAGACATCACCTGGAGAGACTCTGTGGCAAGTTGGACTTTTTCAAACCTTATTTTCTGTCCTAAAACTTGTTCTGTATTCAAGGGAGTACAATAATACTTGAACAGTGAGCTCAAATCTGGTAGCTTTCTCCTTGATCCATTTTGGCAATTATTGTTCCAAACTAGCGTGACCTCCCCAAATGCCCACGTTTTGCCTTTTGGAGCTGCCCATCTTACAGCCCAGCTAACACCAGTCCCCAAGCCACAGGATTACTGTTGCATTACTGCTGCCCTGGACCACAGTGATGTTTCAGGAAAATGTGTGCTGAAGCTGTTGAGGCTTTACAAAGACCATTTCAGCTTTAAGAAATAACCCAAAGAAAATGCTGGCTCTTAATGAAGACTTCACAAGTATCTCTGTCAAGGCAGTGGCTTTGCTGTGTTGACGAAAGGCAGGTCAACGTTTGGGGACCTGATTCACAGGGATAAACTGGGAAGTGGCGAGAAGAACAATACAGTGAGAGGGGGGTGGTGGTCTTAGCAGTGGCCTGAGCCTGGAAGACCTCCTGTGGTTAGGCCACCTTGTGAACCCCTCTGATCTGGTGGCCACTCAGTCATCCGTCCTTTCATACTTCAGTTTAGAGGCTGAAGAGATGACTAAGAGCCTATTCTTGCATACTGTGTCCCTTGGAAAAATGAAGTGCCCACGTAGTTTCCTAAAGAAAGTGGTTTTCAGGAAAAGACAGAAGGCTGGAGGTAAACATAATGCTTCTCTGTGGGTAGACTCAGTGTCCCATGGAAATCAGTTCTTTTCATTGAAAATTTGACTATCTCAAAACCAGCTGCTTGATTTAGAGAGCGAGCAGTGGCAGTAAGAAATGTGAGCCCAATGTCTCTTGTTCCCATCTCCTGTAAAACCAGGGCTCCTCAAGGCCATGCTGACCAGTTCTTGTCCAGGTGAAGACATGCAGGGACACTCATGCCATGCTAGCAGCTCATCAAGGGTAAATGATATCTCTCATAAGAGATGAGGTCCAACCATGAATGCTAGAGGATGCTGTGAGAATGAGACAAGCAAACTTTTATCTCCAGCAAAACCCCTCCACAACGTTTCTGAACCGAAGAGTGTCCACAGTTGCCTCTGTGACCTTCGTCCTTGCCCTGACTCCTGGGTGCTGATGTTTATGACACCCCTTGGCTAAGAATTGTAAAATAGGCAGCTCAAGGATGCTGGTTTGGACTTCTTTTTGTTCCAGAGATCGCAATGCACTAGAGAGCAGCTCCCAATTTCCCGCGCTGCAGGGGGAGGTTCAGAAGCTCTGTGAGGCTGGTGCAGATGTTACAGCTGTGCCTCCATGTGGGCTTAGGGCTTCTCGCTTTTCCTCAGGTGGAAGTCACCCTGCCCTGGCATTGCAGGTGCTCTCCTTGGACTGTAAATCGTGGTGCTCTGCTGCTGCCTTGCTGAGGAAAACGTCCCATTACATGAACACCCCTCCAAGCAAGTGAAAGAGTGTTTGCACAAGGGCTGTGTTCAGGTGGCCAGAGCGGGCCGTGGTTGAACTAGGGTGCCATATGGTGCAGAGCCTGTGCTGTCCATTACTTTGCCATGAAATAATATTTTGTTTTATGATTGTTTGCAATTAGCCTCCTGCGGCAGATGAATAATCTGCTTTTGTTGATTCGACAGAGACGTTGTTTGGAAAGGGGACAAATAGCATGTTCCGCCTCACCCGGCAATCACAGGCATTAAAGGAGAGAAACACGGACACATCAATAATTCCCAGCAACGTCTCCAGCAAATTTAGCAGTGCTGGCATAAAGCAAGCAAAAAATGCAATGAACAGCGATGGGAGGAACCACAAAACCTGCTGCCACAAGGCAGATCAGCCACTTGAGCCTGGCTGGAGAGAGGGGTCTGGGAGGGGAAGGGGACAGCCCCGGCCCCAGGCTCTGCAGTATGACAGCCAACGGCACTGCAGCCCCTGTGGGAGAGATGCTTTCTCGCAGTCAGAAGATACAAGCCATTTTCAGAAGGCGAACAGATTTTGGTTGGGAGGTGAGGGAAGCGGAGGGCCAAGAATAGAAGGGAACAGTGGGCGTAATTCTGACTCCCTGCTGCGTTCAAAGTAAAGTACAGGACAAGTTTCAAGGAAGCAGCAGGCCAGGCCTGGGGGGAGCTGGCAGGGAAAGCCAAGCCTGGCAGTGTACTGGTGATCTGACCACGCTGCCCCAGAGGAAGCAGGAGAGCGTCAATGTGGGTACAGCGTTAGAGTCACACAGAGGCCAGGTGCATCACTGTGCTTATCTCAAGCAAGGTGCAGAGGTACAAATGATCACCCTTCGTTAGGGACTCTAAAGGAGAGATGCGGAGCAGGAGAAGATGATCCTTGGCCGCAGCGGTGAGGTGGGCCTCTGAGTGTGAAATGGAGAGAAATCATTCAGGTCACTGATAGTTGATCATTATCAAAACATAACATCTTCAATTTTTTAAACATATTTATCTATCTGGCCTTGCAGACCCACGCACAGGCAGTGTGCTACTGAGCTAGGGGTACACAGCTTGCTGCAGAGCTCAGCTCAACGCCATCTACACGGTGAGAACATGAATTGCATGAGGCCTTCCCAGAGCTCCGGGGATGGCAGGATGAGGGAGGGATGCTGCTTTCTCCTCCACTGTTTGCCTATGTTCCTTCAAAGTGCAGCATTCTCAGTAGCTTGGGATGGTACTAGCAGGTGTGACCATGTGTCTGTTGACCTGTTCGATGATGAGGAGGGTCATCAGGGAAAGCCAGTAGCTGGAGGGCACAAGGCTGAGAGAAAGCTGCAGATACCAGGCAAGACAGCCATGAGCATTTCCATGCTGCTGGAGCTGCGACTTTGGCTTCTTTTCTCCATGAGTGGTACCTGCAGGGCAGGGGGCTTTGTCCACAGCTTTGGGCACAAGCTGCAGCAGCGATAGATGGGCTGGAGGCAGAAGGCAGCATAAAAAATGTGCTGTCCTGAGCACCTTGGGCTTCTGGGCACCCTGGGATACGGGGATGATGGGTACAGATGAAGGGGCCTTCCTTGTGAGTTGGTGTGGAATGGAGGAACCATGGTGCTGAGGCTGGCCACAACTGGAGCTGCATCTCTGACAGCAAGCAGGAGTGATGTTCAGGGAACAGTGCAGGAACAGGCTGGGTATGGAGGACACCAGCCCCTGTCAGCCCCTGGCCACCCCTGCAGATGCTGGCATGCAAAGAAGAGCAGTCAGAGCATAAGGAAGCTCCTTCCCTCAGCTTCTGTGGAGAAATGACCTACCTCTGCTCCTGCATTTTGCATCTGGCCAGAGGAGCTGCTGTGGGGGCATGAGCCCTTGTACCGGATACATGGGGGACCATAGTGGTGGAGGTCTCACCACTGCTACTGCCCAGTGCCCTAGAAGAAGGGCAGAACTCACAGCTGATTCCTCCTTCCTCCTTCTCAGGTTCTTCCAAAGCCCGGAGTCCATCTGGCCCCTTTGGCTAACGCACTCACCTTAATGCCTTTCCCAGACTTCAAAGTCTTACCTCTTCTTTTGGTGGCACTTAGTTCCATTTTCACCACTGCTGCAGTCCCATAGCTGTGAGGAGACAAGAACAACTATTGCATCCACGAAGAAGCCTATATGAGGATGCATCCCATCCAGCTTTAGCTCCTCTTGTGCAGTTAATCACATGCAGACTGGAAGAGGTCCACGGGACTAAGCAGGTCCCCCAGCAGTCGGTCTGTGTGTCTTGTTGGTTGTCTCACCTACACTAACTGTGGATGAGTTCCCACCAGAGCAGCAGGGGAAAGTCTCATGTAAACACTCCTCTTTTTCCACAACTGTTTTCATAGCAAACATCTCTGATCTGGTCCCACAGATGCCTTGTGGAGAAGTGCTGTCAGTCCTTTGTACTAGACAGCTGCAGGATGGGAAGTTCTTGCACAACTGCTTGGGTGTGGAAGGACCTTTGATGTCTGGACAGCCCTTGGGACTGCTCTTCCTCAGGCTCCAGAGGGTCTGTGAATCACAGATAGCTTGATGTCATACTAAAGCAACAGAGAAGCCATCTCTGAAAGGCGTCTTCTGGTGTCTGTGTGATAATGTGCTCTGAAATATAAAGAACAGTTTTAGAGTGAGGAAGATCACTGGTAGGTTGACCAAAATTTACTTGCAAAACTGTTTCAGAACATTACAAATGTAGCTTGCAAATATCTGGATGTATTTGCTGTTCTCTGAGAGGAGTGGGTGGTAGGTGCCTCTCTGCAGTGCTCCCAAGGAGCTGCTGTGAATATCAGAGCTTCACAAACCACGCTTCTGAAGTATCCCTGAAATGACAGCCCTACAGCCTGCACATAGCTGGAGAGGGAAGATGAGCTCCAGCAGGACAGGAAAGTCTTTTTAAGTCAGATTGAATATCATCCCACCAGCCCTTCAACTCATGATCACAAGAGAATTTTTTCCTCTCTAAATTGCATGGAGTATCTGCAGAGCTCATGACTGGGTTTTTCCCCAGACCAAGAATGGTGATGCCTTGGGAAAACAGAAAACTAGGAGAGGGGATCTCCCTCAACATCCACTGCTGGGATCTTGTAGCAGCCTCCTAGGCCAGTTCCACATTGTAGAAAGTTATGGAGGACCAAGTGGATTTGCCTTCTGGTCCCTTTTGAAGCAGGGCTCAGGCAGAGCTGAAAGCACGTCTGAAGGAGGAGTGGGGCTGGGGCATGTTTCTGAAACTGCTGCCAACTCATGGTGGCTACCACCCAGATGTGAAGTATCACCCAGCAGGGTTTCCCAGGCAGGCCAGTCTTAGTGTCCAGACTGCAGGCAGGTACTGCAAGTGGTCTCTGAACACCTGGGCATTTGGAGATCCCTGGGGGCTGTCTGCAGCCATCTTCTAGCCAAGCTTTGTCTGTTTTCTGCACCACATGGGTGATGAGCAGCCTGTCTGGCTTGCGGCTTCTGACAAACACAGCTCCCCATTCACTTTTAACAACAACAAGCAGAAAATGGCCAATGAAAATGGATTTTCTTCCCCCTTCCTTTTTCAGGAAACCTTGCAAGATGTCCAGATGCTCCACTGCTACTCCATGCCTGGACAATGTTGCCCAGCTCTTCTGCATGCTCCTTTGCCAGGCCTGGAGCAATTGCAGATCTTATTTTCAGGGCTGGAACTGGCAGCCGTAAGCAGGAGGAGAAGGCTTGGCTATCAGTCATCAGGAGATACTAATCACTCCCATGGAGGTGTTTACTGGGAGGGCGTGTGTGTGCGTGCATGTGTATGTGAGATGGGAGATGAGCTGCCATTAGAATTGCAGATCATGCACTTGTTAGCAAAGTACCTAGACCCTGCTTTACAATTTGCTAATAATAAAGCGTTTGTTCTCAGGAAACAAACACCCAGATTTATGTCTTACTCACAAAGGACTCCAATAGATATATTGATACCTTGTGAATCTGCAGCAGAGAGAGATATTGAAAAGCGGCTGTTTACTTGACTCCATCGAGCTCCTCCATCAATAACTGGGAGGCATTTATTTCACTACGGATGGACCACTTAGAATTGCTAACTCTCTGTTGCCAATATGTCCCATATTTAGGGTTATTATATCACCATAAAACAGCTTTATGGAGCTATGAATATAGGCACGCATCAATAGCCACAACAGCAGCCACGGTGCTGCTTCATTTGCCTGATAGTGCTGGGAGAGCCCAGGCAGCCCTGAAGCCCAGAGGACAGGGAACAGCAGTTTCAGGGGATGAACAGGCTAAGGAAGAGCTCTTGGTGCGTTTCACATGCTAGGTGTAGAGCCCAGGAACGTCTCCTCCCTGGAGAGCTGGTCTACAGAGCCTTGCTTTGGCACTGGTGGCTCAGCACATCTAGTGCTCTGATGCTCTTGGGCTGGCTAGGAAGATGGCAGGTACCAAAAGATACATGCAGGGGCTCTAGTCTTCCTCTACAGCCGTGGCTACATAGTCACTGTTAGGGTGCTGGCTGGAGCATGTAGATGGAGGCTGCTTGTGGTGTTTCCAGGTGAGCATGGATAAGACATGTGGGAGCACAGTTATTTGTTTTTCTGTTTGGCAGGTGGTGCTTTGCTCTGGGATCATTTTCCAGAAGACCTCGGCTCCCGAGGGAAGCTCAATAAGGACCTCGGGTGTCAGTAGGAGGGAAGTTTCAGATGAGGCGAGTTTCAGACACAGAAAGGACAGACAGACATTACTGCTGGGATCCCACCAGGGGTTTTGCACCACCCATAGCTAAGATGTTACACAGCCAAAATACCCATGAAGGTCTGAGCTTTCCCTTCCCACTCCATTCACATGTTGAAAATCTCTTAAAGCCATGCTCAGGCACACCCTTATTTCTTAGTGGTTCATGAAATCTGGTGTAAGCTCTCCAGGTGGCAAGTCTGCATGCACAGCGTTGTGACCGCTGCCTCTCTGACACTGTGTTAGGCATCGCAGCTTGCATCCTCTATTACATTCTAGCTGCTAAATAATGCAATAATGGAAAAGGAAACCTTAGCCAGGGCATCTAGATTAAGATGCAGTGCAACCGCAGCTTTTAGCTTTAATTTTCTGGCTCCAAGTGATGTATGTCTGAGCTTCATTTCTACACACGTAATTTTTTGGTTTGGTTTTCTTTTTTCTTTCTTTTTTTTTTTTTTTTTCATGGGCTCTCCAAGAAGAGAGGAAACAGATTTTGACTGTATCACTTGAACTTTTGCTGTTAACATTGTCCCTTGCAATAAATTCTTGCTTCCCAAGGAAGCTTCTGAATCTCAGAAACCAAATGCAGACAGCGCCCAAAGCACCAGAAGGGCTGAGAGGTGCCCTCAGCCTTCTCAGAAAACCCTGTGAAGATGGTATAGCTCTTTGATGATATATTGGCTCTATCAATCTATCTTTCTGCTTATGGATGGATTCACCTTAGAGGGGGAGTGGCCTTTCTCTTTATGACCCGGGAGATTTTTATTCCGACTATTAAATTAATAATTAGCTCTTCATTTACCCGGGACCTCCAATGCCCAGACAGTATTGATTTATCAAAAATGCTACAGTGCAAAGATGGAGCCTCTTTCATTGGAGTTTTGGGCAGAGAGTCAACAAGGCTTCTTAGCTATTAAAAGATACACTTCCCGTGCATTGGTCCAGAGAACAATCAGGCTGGGAGAGAGGAGCCAAGGAGGGTGCATTGCTGCAGGCTGCTCAGCCTGGTGCTGCCCTGCTCAAAGCCCTCCTTGTGAACTGCCTCTGGGCAGGGTACTGGAGCTGGTAGCACCCTAGGGCACCCAGTGGCATCTCGTTGCCTGCATGGCACCATCACCCATGCTTCTGCTGCTCTTCTGGTTCCCACAGACAGGCCCTGCTGAGAATCCTTGGGGCAGAAAACACCTTTCCTTCTGTCTAAGGGGGTTTCCAGGCTCGGGACACTCCCCATGGCTGGGCAAGGAATAACCAAAGTCATCTGTTTGCTTTAAAAAGCTGGTGATTCCTCTGGAGAGTTCTCAGCTGCTGCTGGAAGGAGAAATGAGTATAGGAATACAGCTAGGGCAAGCAGGCTTACCTTTTGTATGTCATAATTACTGTTCGTTCCCCCGATTTTTAAACCAGAACATAACTCACCACTGTTACCCAAAAGCTGGCTGGTCTAAGCCCAAGCACTCATCGATTCTTTTATTTGAAGTAGCCATTTATGAATAAAGCATCACTAAGAAATCATGGCAAACTTAATTGAAGAGACAGCCAGTCACCAAAGCAGAGACAAGAGGTTATCCACCTCACCGTGAGCATCCACAATCCAGCAAGGATATCTCCTATCAATTCCTTTCAGAGTCAGGTTGCAGAATACACCCAGGAGCCAATGCACCCAGAGGACACCTGGAGTTCAAGCCCATGGGACCGTACTAAGGGCAGAAAGAAGTTCAGTGAGGATCCAGAGGGCACATATTTACAGCATGCCATCTTGAGACAAAGACTGGTGACATTTAAGGGATTAATGAACTTAATTTATCTACAACAGCTGATCATCAACAACTGAACACTCACCGATGGGATGCACCCACAAGTGCTGGAGGAGCAGGCTGATGTTGTTGCTATGCCACTGTTCATCATTTTTGAAAGATTATGGAGAACAGGGGAGGAGGTGCCTGAGGACTGGAGGAAAGCCGATGTCCTTCCAGTCTTCAAAAAGGGCAAGAAGAAGGACCCAGGCAATTACAGGCCGGATAGCCTCACCTCCATCCCTGGAAAGGTGATGGAACAGCTCATTCTGGAGGTCATCTCTAAGCATATGGAGGAAAATAAGGTTATCAGGAGTAGTCAGCAAGGGGAAATAACGCTTAACTTCTATGATGGTATGACTAGCTGGGTAGATTAATGGAGGGGCAACAAGCACACCCTGGAAAACAGGAAGTTCCACCTAAACATGAGGAGAAACTTCTTTACTGTGAGGGTAACAGAGCAGTGGAACAGGCTCCCCAGAGAGGTTGTGGAGTCTCCTTCTTTCCTCCTTTTCTCTCCATTTCTTATCATGTTTAATTTCCTCTTCCCAGCTCTCTCTCCCATTAGGCCATGTCTGTGCTGAGACTGCTGTGGCTTCCCTCACTCAAAAGGACCAAAATAAAATTGATGGGGTGGAGAGGGTTGGTTTTTTTATTTTAAGAAACTGAAAAAATGGTCAGTGGGGAACAGCCTGACATGAGCACTCTGGGACAGTTTACTAGGCAAAAAATTCAGCAAGGAATAGATTATAATTGTCTAACAGATGTGATTTGGGGTGTAATTGAGCATAAGCACTCAGGGACAGCAGTACAGGACATGGGTACGAGGTTAGCAGGTGGTGGGCTGTAGACTGACCACAGAAGATTTGGATCTGGGCTCTCCTGGGGGAGCAGGATGGGAAAGCTTTGGGGCTGAGTTTGGGAGGCAATAACGTTTAGGGTGAGCCATCATGGTGGAGTGGGTTGTAGTGAGCTTGAAACAGGTTGAAAGTGGCCTGGGCTTTCATAGGAATAGCTGATGAGGAGTCATCCCCATGTCCAGGGTGAGTTCTTGGGCTGGAAGGTTTAATGCACCCACCTGGCCCACAGCCTTGGCAGTCCTGCAGGAGGGAATGGACTTTGGAGTTTGCACCTTCTGGGACTTGGGTGGCTACCGTGTGGGTATATTTTAGAGTAACTCTTTTGTGTATAACAGCAGTAGAGGTTTGTTGACCTCAATGGGGATCTGAGCCGATTCCACCACCAGGAAAAATCATCTTAAAATAAAAAGGGCACCAAAGACTCAAGCCTTTTACTGTCACTGCCTAGGGGACAATTGTCAATGAATTTAGAGACATGACTTGATGTATAATCCAACAAGAAAGCAGTCCAGGGCAGGCACTTGTGGGGAGGGAGGTGGAATGAAGTACCGGCAAGCAGGGCAGTAGGGTGGCTGAAGAGGACAGTGTCATCTGAGAGCTCCCCTAGAGGTCAGTTGAACAAATTGGGTGATATCTGACCCTGCTTAAAGACAAGAGGCAGGTCCTAGGGACACTGTGGACAAAGCAATAGCACATTGCCAGTGTTTAAGGTCTTGTGTCAGTGGCTGCCACAATACAAGAGCAAAGATGGGGATTGGAGGCCACACAGCTGCCAGTCTGTGTTGGGTAGCAGGTCTAGAAAGAGAACGGTGGAGCTGCAGGTTGTCTGGCTTGGCCATCTACAATACCATACCTGAGTGTGGCCAAAAACACAGGCTTTAAAGCCAAGTCATTTTTTCACAACTAAATCCCTCAGATGTCTCCAGCATGTTGCCCAGAGAGGTGGGAGGAGGGCCCATCCCTGAAGACATTCAAGACCAGGCTTGATGAGGCTCTGAGCAACCTAATCTAGTTAGAGATGTCACTGCTGACTGCAGGGGAGTTGGACTAGAGGACCTTGGAAGGTCCCTTCCAATCCAAACCATGCTATGATCAGCCTTTCCCTCCTGGCTAGACTTGGTACGTTGGGTGTTCACGGACAATTTGTAGCACCCTAGTTTGAGGAAATCCAGGCACCTCCCAGAGTTTGGAGCTGAGTTTTCTTGGCCACTGTCTGTCTTGGCTACATGTGTTATGTAGCAGGGGCTTTGGAAACACACCCAGCTGGAGCAGATGAGTGCTACTGTCAGTGCTCTGGAAAATAAAGGAGTTAAGGATATTCAGAATAAATGTCAAGAAATTGAAAGGAGAGTCACCTGCTCATTATTTTTATAAGGTCTTGCTGAAAGAATGCTTCTTTAGGTGGCAAATGAGAGTGCTGTGAGAAGCATAAATGTCATGTCTTTTTTTTTTCTTAATTCACACTAGGCAGAGGCATCTGCCTGTTACAAGGTTCTGATAACGAAGGGCATGTAACAGTGACCCCATATAGCATGAGCAAGCCCTGTTTAACATGCTCACGCTTCCCTGGGTGTTCATTACGAAGCAGGCTGTGCCTGATGCAAACTCATCCATCGCATTATGGCATCTACCTCATTATGTGGAACAGTTGAGCAAGTTGAGAGCTTTGGTCTTTGAGGAAGTATGTTTACACTTGAAGCACTTGTGCATTTGTTGTAAGTGGTGTTCAGAGTGGGAGGGTCACGGCTTCAATCAATACGATGCAGCTGGACTTACGAAATGGGAGGAAAGAACATCAGATGGACTCAGTTCTCTCTGTCCTGAGGATGGGGTGTTTGTAAAGATGTGATATTTGTTTGCTCCAAGTATGACTGGCAGAGGAACAGTGCATGGCCATCACTGGGGCAATGAGGCCTCTCTCAACTTGGAGCACATGCCAAGAAGGCAGGAGGGCAGTTGGGTGTGCAGGGACAGGAGGTTAGCACCTGAATGTCAGCTCAGTGTAGGGCTTGCCCAGGCTCCAGAGCTGGATCTGGAAGCTGTAAAACAAAGCCAGACCAATGCTGTCCCATCTCACATACCTTCTCCTCTTCCAGGGGATCATGGCCTGCTGCTATGGTCATGCAGCTTCAGAGCCCCACTAGTTACTCTTCTGTCTGGCATCTTGTACCAGGTCTTCAGTAAACTCCTGGTATCCTCTGATGTTCACCAGACTTACCTCCATGCTTCAAATCACCAAGTCCATGATTGCCCCTGGATTGCTTATGGACATGTTGATTCCTCAAAGAGTTGGAGCTGAACATTTCTCTTGCCCTAGGGTGGGTTGCAGGACTGGCATGGCAGGTCCCAGGTCTATATGGCGTCTACACCGTGCTCCTGGGTCTGCACGGGGGCAATGGAGCCGGCAAAGTAGAGCAGGTGGGCGGGGGGGCAAAAAAGGGGGGTGCTGTGATATTCAAGCGCAGTTCCCCCTCTGGGGCTGCTTCCACCCTGTCCCAGTCCCAGCACTTACTGGTCTAGAGGTCAGGCATACGTTGGGATGAATGCTGGACTTGATGATCCTAGAGGTCTTTTCCAACCTAAATGATTCTATGGTTCTATGATTTACTGGGACACCCAGGGACCCAGCTATCTGGGCCAGCATCGCTCCCAGACTTGGTCCCTGCTGGCATATCCAAGCGGCTGAAAATTTAATCAAATCCCTGGTGCACCACACCAGGCCAGAGCCTTCCTGACAGCACTCGAGTAGATGGAAATGTAACATTTGAATGAATGGCCCTTTAATTATGCTTTATCTGCCCTGCTCTTTTGCTTCCTACTGCAGAAAGCCAAGTGAATGTTAATGGGAAGGAGCTCTGCGGGGCGGCTCACAACCTCACACCTGCTTGCTTTCATGCTGCTGGATGCCTGTGCAGAGTATTAATTAAGCAATTAAGGCAAAAGAGGTGGCTGCTGGTCTGCAGCCCTTGTGAAATGCTCCCTTCAAGGACTTTTGGGCTCTTGCAGCACCTGGCATCAGTGGCAATCCGCAGGAAGCTCCTGACACCAGCGCAAAAGGGCTGGCAGGAGTGGTTGTGTCTTAGGCAGGGAAATGCAGCATTTGAGCTGCACAATGAAACCGGCTCTTTCAGGGATTTCGTCTGCGCAGAGGCTTGGCCTGACCTTTCCTTTTTTTTTTTTTTCCTTTCTGTGCGGGGGGAGCTGACGCCGCTCTGAGAAAAGGACCATTTGAGCAGAATACAAAAGCTTCAGAAAAACTCCCATAGCAAAACCTTCCTAAGACTCCTTTGTGGTCCGCTGCTCAGAAGTGAATGCTGCTGTCCCTGGGCCCAAGCTGAGCTCTCTGTGAGAGCCTAAGCAAGGGGCATGTTGCTCAAGCTCTCCTTGGGCCAGGCTGGCGATGGAGTGGTGCTGCATCCCTGCTGTTCCTAGAGAACATGTGAGATGCTGTGTAAGTCACTGCCGCTAAGAGGGGAAAGGAAATGGAGATAAGCCACTAGCCAGGATTTAACTTGAGACCTTGGAGAATTCACTGTCAATTGTCCTTTTAGCCAAATGCAAGAGAGAAGATGAAAACCAGCAAAGACCTCCAACAGAGATTTGTTAATTGATGGGGCAGATGGCTACCTGGAGCCCCATCTGCATGGTGGGAAGGAGGGCAGTGGGCCACAAACTGGAACACAGGAAGTTCCGCCTCAGCATGAGGAGAAACTTCTTTACTGTGAGGAAGACAGAGCACTGGAACAGGCTTCCCAGGGAGCTTGTGGAGTCTTCTTCTCTTGAGACTTTCAAGACCCATCTGGACATGTTCCTGTGTGACCTGCTATGGGTGAACCTGCTTTGGCAGGGGGGTTGGACTAGATGATCTCTACAGGTGCCTTCCAATCCCTACCATTCTGTGATTCTGTGATTCTGTGGGATGAGCTCCTGAAGGCTATTTGCCTCTTGGGAGGATATCTCAGAGCATTTGATCCTTCGTATCAGAGCTCCATGTGGTAGGGTCAATGAGATCACAGGCAGCCTGACACTGACACTAGCTCAGTGATGTCATAAACTTGGGCATCGATGTCTCATCCTGCGTTGCCAGGGTCCTTGTGTCCTGATGTGGATTTCTTTCACTCATGAAGGCTGACCAGGAATTTTGATGCCCTCTACTTTAGGCAAATATTAACAAAAATATGAAAGTGGTGGGTAGAGCACTGGAAGGAGCAGGTCTGGCTGCCCATCCAGATCTTCCATGTTGTTTAGCTCAAGCACTGAGCACAAGACAACTGACCCACAACAACCTACCTCCCCCTCAGCCCCAGCTATCCCATCTCCAGGGTTTCTATCATGTTCTCCAGCCCAAAACCAAGTTCAATCTGTGTTTCTCTCACCTGTCTGTTGAGGTTACCTTGCAGAGAGGACACTTCACACAGATGCTACATCACAGGATCCTGTGTCCAAAGTTGCTGTCCAGGAAGCCTTTCCTGTCCTAGCTGCAGCCTATGATCCTGTCCATGCAGGAATACATTCTCCTCCTATGTTGTCCCTGTGGACAATCCTGAGGAAAAAAAAGGTCACCTGAAAGATACTTGTCCATTACTGATAATTTCTTTGCTTAATCCCAGGGACAAGCAGAACTGGGGAGAGGATTTTTGCTATCCAGCCATGCACAGCCTGAGAGAAGAGGAATTTGAGGCTACAGCTGAGTAGCTCAAAAAGCTTCATGGTATTTGTCATGCAAATAGGCCAAAGAGCTTAAAAGAGTCACAGGTGTGAAAACCAGGAACAGAGGCCAAGAAAATGTCTCCTAATGGGTTAACAAATTCATTTACAGTCACTTATTGCCTTCCAAATGAGGGGTGCTATCATACACGTTGCATATCGATTAGAGAGCAGTAACCAGGATCACAGCCATTGAGAGGGAAATTAAAACCTGCAGCCAGCCAGCTTGGACTGAAGGATTGTCCCTTCTCAGCTGCACTGGTGTTTCCTCTCTTAGCTTATCTGAAGTTTCTTTGGCTTTTACACATCACATTTTCTCCCCTGAGCTTCTCAGAACTTGAATCATTACTTTGGCTCAGAATGGCTGGTACTGGCAAACGACCAGCTAAGCCATTGTCATAAGCTTATAGAAAGCTCTAGGTTGAAAGGGACCTCTGGAGGTCTCAAATTGACTTTTCTGCTCCAAGCAGGGCTAACTCCAAACCCAGATGAGGTTTCTCAGTGCCTCATCCAGTTGTGTTTGGAGAATTTCCAGGGATGGAGATCCTCCCCACTTTCCTGGTCTTGAAAAGTGAAGAATATTTTTCTTAGGTTCAGTGGGAATTTTCCCAGTTGCAACTCATGCCCATTGTACCTTAATTCTCATTATACATCTCTGGGAAGGGTTTGGCTACATCCTGTCCATCCTGTCCATCCCACCCTTTAGGTAACTTTTCAGCCCTTTTCTGCATTTTATCATGACCACTCAAGTTTCGATTCTGCCATTCCTTCTAGCTGTAATGAATTCATTATCCGCTGGCATGGAAGCATTGTCTCAATTCTGTCCTGTAAATCGAGAATCAAAATGAAACAGAGGATCAGTCTGAGGATAGACCTCTCTAAACAGCTCTCCTGGTTCAACAGAGAGCTTGTCAGGAGCTCTCTGAGAACAGCCCTTCACCTACTTGCATCCCCATCCTCTTAAGAAGTCTAGAGTCTATTTCCCTAGTTTGTTCAGAGAACATCCTGTTGCACTGTGTTAAAAGCCTTAATGTCAATATATTTCACATTTATTGCTTCTCTTTATCCACTGGGCCAGTTACTGTCGAAAAAATTGGTCTGATTTGAAATGATTTGTTTCTGACAAGTCCCAGATGGTTCTTTTTCATCACCAAGAGATATCATATGTACATATAAACTGAAGGCTTCGTACTTTGTTCTTTCTTATTTCTGATATCAAAGCCAGGCTGAGCCAGCAATGCCATTTACCCCATCTTACTGCTGTCTCCACACTGCCCTTCTTCAGTCCTCCCTCCCCTCCTTAACATGACTTCTGGAAGATATGGCTCAGCTCAGAGATTAAAGCAGCTGGTGCAACTTCAGCAGGCCCTGCCACCTTCCCCACGTCTTGCTTTGTCCTGGGGACTGAAGTGAGTCTGACCAGCCTGCAGTTCCTGGGTACTCCTTCATCCTCTCTTGTGAAACCAGCTGTGGCAGTAGGCTTTCTACAGTTTTTGTGGACCTTCTCTGATCTCTTTCACCTTTCAAAGAAGGTAGAATGTAGCCTGACATTGCCATTATCTATCACTCGGAGCACCCTGGCACCATTGTCCCACAGACTTAGATGGGTTGAGATTTCTCAAGAGATCCCTGACTTAATCCTCCCCCACTACTGGCATTTGTTGTCCTCCCTGAACCACTTCTCTAAGCACAAAGGTCTGGGAGACCTTGTCAATGGAGACAGTTGCAAAGGAGACATTGATTCCTCAGCCTCATATGCACCCCCTGTCACTAAATTCCCCACCAGCTGCTGCCTCCTGCTCCTCAGGCTTTGTTCAGGTCTGTCTGAAACCTCCCTTCACGGGGCTTGGTCCCCGTCCTTGGCTATGAAGGGGCTGCACCAATTTGCTAACATGGATCAGCAGGTAGCGAAAGGTCATTTCCCATGCTGTCTGAAGCCACTGTTGTCCAGTCTCCCCCATGATGGAAATCTTCATCCAGAAGCCCTCTAGTCCCTTCTCTTGCTGTCCCCTCTCCTTTACATCACAAAGCTCAGGATTTTTTGTCTCTTCAAGATCTCTGCAAAGCCCCTGCCACTCTCATGTTCATCCTCCCTGCAAGTGCAGTCTGCTCCTTGCCCTCGCAGCTTCTTTGTCTGCCAAATCAGCATCCGAACCAGTCCTTGCCTCCCACCCAGGAGCCCATCATCACCCCCAGCCCCAGGAGAGGCACCAGCCTCTTCCTGCAGTTACAGCCCAGTGGTGCAAGCCCTTTTAATGAGGGACCCACCCGCTGGCAAACAGCCAACAGCAGCAGTTATCTGGAGAAACCTCCAGATGATACAGGAAGAAAACAGAAACAACAAACTTTATTTAAGAAAAACATAACCTCAAACAACAGATGGAAAAATAGAGATAGAAAGAGAGGTAGATGGACAGACAGACAGATGAATCTATCAACCAACACACCTGCACAACAACTGCATGTGAGATGTGGGAGAAGAAGGAAACAACAGGTCTGTGGTGTGCAGGAGGACATGCCAGGATTGAGAGACAAATCAGTCCTGGCAGGTCAGACTCTAGAACTGGAGCTGGATCCTGCTTTTTCATCCCCTGAGCTGCCAGCTGAGACCTCCAGAGCACGCCGGGCATGGTGCCAGCCTGGTCCTGCCCCGTGCACAGTGCTCATTATGGAGTGACACTGGCTGCACAGGACAGGCTCCCTCCTCATTTTCTCAATCAGCTGCAAAATAAGAAAGTGAAGGGAAAGGTTTTTATAGCCTCCTTGAAATAACATATTTCTGAAATAATATATATAAAATATATACATAATTATATACATTAAAAAAATGTATATAATTATATACCATTTATGTGATGTGTGTATTTATGTATTGTACACTTGTGTACCTACATGGCCTCTAAGACTGTGACTTGAGCTGAGGTATAAATTGCAAAGCTTTTTGTGTGCACCTTAGATCTGAAAAAAGCTCAGCAGTCCCTGCACTGCAGCATAGGGTGCAGAAGGTGTCTACAGGACCCCTGCCTTGCAACCTGCTTACGTCCAGAGGTGCACCCACTGAAGATTCGGCTGATTTTTAATGAGCATTTCCTGTGCATATGCATCCTTCTGCAAGGATGACCACTTCTCATCCACCACAGCTGACCTCACTGGAAAGGAGCAGGATTTAGGGAGTTTATAAACTGGATTTTCCAGCAATATGTGCCAGAAGACCCCAGACAGAACGCTCCAGCTCTGGAGCCCTGAGATGGGTTGACAGGCACCTTGAAAGTCAGCTGGTCTCTCTGATGTCAGAGTTTTCTTCTCTCAGAGGGACAGGCTACCGTGTGGAAATTTGCATTACCTGGGAGTTATTCTGACACCAGGATAAAGTAGAAGATGAGTAAAAATAACTTTAATCCATCACAGCACAGATGATTATGCGGTTTGTCAGAGATGCAAAGCAGGGAACAAATATGCGCACAAACGTTCCCATTTACCAAAGATCCTTTCCTTTAAGGTCCCTCCTCCAGCAACTGCGGAGAGATCGTGGAGTTGATCCAGAGCAGGATGAGTCAGACCCGCTCCTGGGGAATGCGCATGTCTGCAGTGGTCCTCTCGTTGGACAGGAGCCCTGAAGCCTTGCTGGACACCCTTACTAATACCTCGGGAAGCAGGACTGTCTCTCCTCTCCCCAAGCCGCTTTCTTTCCTGACACAAACAAGAACTGGACCCTGGAGAGTGTCAGCATGCCCAAATTTATCACTGAAGAATATCAAGCCCTTGATTTCATTTTCTTAGGCTTTCAGCAAAAAAATATCAATTTTCCTGTTGAGCTTTCCAGCAAATCTGTCTTACATGGGGCTGAAGGAGAAGCACGTAACTAAGTTACATCACCTGGGTTGGTGCACACTCTGGAAGACTTTGGACCTGGACACAACACATGACATAAGGGCAAGCAGAAGGACAGCTATGGAGCCACTCCTGGTCTGCTGCTTTGGGGAAATGCAGAGTTTTCGCAGCAGTGTTACTGGCACAGAGACAAAATGAACTGTCAGTGGAAAAAGAGCAAAGGACAAATGATGAGTGTGAATCTGATGTTCACTGGGCCAATGGTTGAACTTGCTGAAATTCATCAAGCTTCCGGTGTCTGTGATTGTTCGTGCTGTTCCCAAGCACCAACTCAGCCCAAGCAAAGAAGCCAGGAGAGATTGCCATCACAAGGAAAGCCAGTTCCCTCTCTATGGCACCAGCAGGTAGGTAGGACCAGTCAGGTCCTCCTGCCAACCCTGTGAGAGCTTCAGACACTGCTCAGCAATCGCTACAGTGCTCATGCGCTGAACCAGTCCCATCAGGGGGAGGTGTGCCCTGGGAATTTGCTAAGGAGTAGAAAAAGGCCTGTGTGTCACAGGAAGGATCATGAAACCCAGAGGTGAAGCATTTACAGGTAAAGTAATTCACTAGTTTCCAAGTCAAAGTCAGCAGCTTTCTTAGGAGCACCCCCATCCCTACTTTACCAACCTGCGAAGGTTGACCAGGGTTGGCAGCTCTGATGATTCAGTCCTCTGAGAGCTGTTATTTTTCTTACAGCTCCAGCTTGCAAGAGTCAGGGGATTACATGAGACACTCGGTCTTGAATGAAAATCATATCAGAGCCAAACTTGTGACTGCAGAGGAAAGCTGGAAACATGATTCCTAACAGCTCCAAAAAAATAGAAGGCAAATAAACAGAGCTGGAGTTTATTAATTTTTAAAATCTCATTATTTTTGGACAGCATAATGTTTTCTGAGACCTGAGTCAAGTGTTTTGAATGTGGGGAGTTGGTGAGGGAGCTGTGGAGTGTCTCAGTGCTCTGCTGCCCACATTTACTGCAATCAGATAATGAGCTGTAGACAGGCTTGTCTCAAAGCCACCAACCATGGTGTCTGTTCTCTGACAGTGTTTCTGGTGTGTTTCTGGTGCACATTATTTTTTTATTGTGATAGTGTGCTTGATCTCCAAGAAGAGGTTGTAGGAGGAGCTGAATCAAGAAGTGTGGTGCATCCACACACACACCTCAGCATCCCAGAAGATGAAACTACGTCTTGGAGAAATTAAATCATTGGCTCCTAGCCTGGCTGTGCAGGTGCCCAGCTCCCCCTTCACCTGAGCCTCATGGAGAAGAGGGTCAGGACAGGACCTGGCAGAGCTGGGGTAGACCTCAGCCTGGCACAGCCATGGTGTGAGCAGCAGGGCTGAGCACAGCATGGAGGCAGAGCAGCAGAGTAGTGAGCTGATGCACTCCCCATCCATGACTTGTTCACAAGGACACGCTGTGGGCTTCCTCCTCCTGACCCCCTCCTTGGCCCCTTGTGCTGTCTGCCAGCTTTGCTTGCCACCATCAGCATCTAAAGAAGGTTGCCAGCAGGCTGAAGGAACATCTCATCACTCACATCATGCAGAGCATCCGCAGAAGCTCTCAAGCTAGCAGAGCTCTTGAGGAAATGCCCTCAGGTGACAGCCATGAGCAAGATGACGCAAAGATTGCCATGCTGACATGAAATGAAATTATTCTGCAACCTCCATCTCCTCTCTGAAACAACTGCCCTGGTATGAACAAGCAGGAAGATGAGGCGCCTCTTCAGTAGGGATTGCCCTCAAGGCTGGTGCAATCTGCTCTCTCCTGTGCCATGCTGGGGCCCTGTGAAGGGAAGACAGAGATAGGTGCACATTTCACACCTGCATCTTTGTGCCCAGCAGTCTGCCAGTGCCTGGTGCCACCAGAAGGCCACAGATCCCTGCCCATTGCTCCTCTGCCGGTCAGGAAAATGGGCTCAGCAGCATCCTGACCCAATCTGGTGCTGATCACCCTTATCCTGGCCTTATCCTGCACCAAGCCCTGTGCCTGCAAGGAAATGCAGAGGAGCCCACGGCATCATGGGGTCTATAATGCCCGTGAAATCAGCTCTCCATACAACCCTAGGGTGAAAAGCACTACTCCATTTGTGGCATGAAATTTAGCAGCCAATTCATTGTAACATGCACATGTGTGTGTGTCTCTGATCATCACAGCAGTGTAGTCCATAGTAAATAAAATCTTTTCCATTTCTACTTGAAAGCCAAAGGCGCTTTGTTGACCTGACAGTGCAGAGTCTCAGAGCTTGGCCTTGAGGTGCTTTTCACTTGTTTGAACAACTGCCTAGCAATTAAGGAGTTATTATTGTTTTAGCTAAACTCTGTGCACACCACGTATGTTATTGGTATAACAAATCCAGGTTGTCATGCGTGATGAAAAGAGCCCTTCATATTAAGTGGGGCTATGGGAGGCCACAGTGCGCCTTTCAAACCTCTGCTGGGAGCTAATGAAGAGGGACCATAAAAGAATAACACCAGGATCTCCCAACTCGAGGCAGAAGAAACCCCACCATGAACATTAGACTTCTCCCAGCAAAGGTCTGAGGATGCTGGTGGCTCTCTGTGACTCCCCATCATCTCTCTGCCTGAGGAAGCCTGGCACTCTGGGCCAGGACTAAGTAGTTGCAGACCCAGAGGGACAAGGAAAGGGTGAGTACAGCACCAGGGAAAAGGGCAGGCGTTGGGAAGGTTTCTGTATAACTATTTTGATTATGTTGCTGAATAAGTGGCCTGAAGGAGGCAGGCAGACCCAGAGCCCTGGGGCAGTTACGGGGTTTGTCCCCTGAGGTCTGTTCTCCAGCTGCCAGGAGTCAGTCCTCACACTGCCCGAGCTCCCCTGGTACAGGTGGATGTCTGCATGTCTTGGGTGCCGTCTCTCCAGCCACACACTTTGAATAATTCAGCCTTGTGCTTTTTTACATACTTATTAACATTGTATTGGCAATTCACAGCCCGTAGCATCTTGTCAGTTATTGACTAAGACAATATTGCAGAACTGCCAGGAACAACCCCAGCCTGACCAGCTCTACTGCTCCTGCTTAGGCAGTGGCTGTGATCACCATCTGCTCAATGACCCTGGCAGCTTGCCGATGTATTCAGAGTCTTCAGGATTAGTCTCCAACTGTTTGGGGATTTAGTTTCTCTGGGTCATTCCAGAGCCCCACATCTGGAAGTGAACTGGTCCAGGAGAACCCTTTGAGTTGAGTCCACAAGCATCCAGCTCTGTGCTTGAATGCATCAGCCAAGATGAGTGGGACAGACTGGCCCAGTAAATACATGAGCTGCACCCAGGAACTCTCACCTCTCATCTCTCCCAGGAACTCCCATGTCTCACCCTGGACATCGTAGCAGGTTGCAGCTTTAACTGCAACTTTGGCTAAGTTTCCACCACCTCTGCTCAGTGTAATTTGCCAATGTACTTGGGAAAACTCCTCCAGCCCTTGCCCTCTCCCCACTCAACCCACAGCATGAGCTGGGAACAGGGTCAGCTCAATCATTTCACAGCTCACTGTGCTCCAGCCTAACTCCTCCCTGTGCCTTTCTGCCATTTCTAGCATAAACAGGTACCGAGTGAGTGACTGATCTGGGTTCCATGCCCAGGGCTGGCAGCAGAGCCCATGCTGCAGCTGGTGGAAGGGGAAAGTTGTTGGCTTAAGCCAACAAGGTCATGAATGAAACACTGTTTGCCTTGAAACGTCCCAAGGCTGCTGCTTACAGACCACGGAAACACCGGTGCATGCAAGGCAGGCCCAGGGCTGGTTGTGTGGATGAGCGCCCAGGGCTTCCTGCAGCAAGTACCTGGAGATACTTCACCAGGAATCATGGCCCCACTGAAAAGCTGGAGGGGATCAGAACATCTCCTCTTTGAGTATCACTGTCCTGCACTCCACTTCCCAGCATGGTCCTTTGGGGAAGGATGCACACCACTGGGGTGGTTGGCTGATACACTGAGGCTGTGGCAAGGCTGTGATTTAGTGTAACCAGTACAAAAAGAGGCAGTTCCTGTCTTGCTTCCACTGGTTTCTGCCTTTCTCCATTGTGCCTTTATTTTCACCCCGTGCCTCCCTAGTGCCCTTCTCAGAGCTGGGCAGTGCTTACCAGCACTGCTTCTTCTCATCAGCACTGAAAGGGGAAGGACGCAGAGCATCCCTGCTGTGGGACCAGGACTGCGGGATGTAGTGGGGGAATGCGTTGAGGTGTTTAGGTCACCCAGACCCCAGGAGAAGCCGTTGGCAGAGGAGATGGTCTGCTGCAGCTCCCAGGAAATCTGCCCACCAATGATTGTTCGCCTCCCCTGGAACCAAGCTGGATTTAGTAGGGAAATGTGGCAGAGTCATGATCCCCTGCCCAGGGTGTTAAATCATGCCGTGGTCCTGCTGGGTGTCTGACATTCACATTCTACCACCAGAATGATCCACAGGAATAAACCCCACCAGGAAAAGACATTATTCTTGAGCCCCACTGCAGTGAGCAATGACCTTCCCATCCCATGCCCTTCCTCAGGTGTCAGACCACCTTCACCTTCATGGCTCACACCTCTGCTTGCGTGTACCCCCACGTTCACAGCACAAACTCAGTTAACTGGAACCCTGCACTTGCTGGCAGTGAGTTTGGACCTTGTCTTACCATTCTCCAAGACCGCTCCTCTGCTACGTGTTTTTTGTCCTGCCAGCCCTCACCTGCTCTCATCTTGGTCTCTCCTCGTTAGATATGATCCAGCAGTGAGGATTCAGATCTGGCTGTCACAGGCTCCCCATGGCTGCTGCCAGAGCTGGCAGTGATCTTACAGCCACATGGCACTGGTTCATGAGCTCCTGCAGGGATAGGCAGTGGTTGGACCTGTCAGGAATTACCTGCTCCACATGACCCTGACAGGAGCATGATAAGCCATGTTGTAGATCCCAGCACATAAGGGATGGGAATTATTTATACAATACAAGCAGTTCAAGAGCCAGGAGTCTGTCCTGTCCCATGGCTTGTGGTGGTTTGAGTGTAAGAAGGAGCTGAGCCATTTCAGGAGGGCACGCAGGAAAGGTCTCACAGGTCTTGAGTGGTTAGAAACTTGCAGATTGGCAGAATGGAAGCAGGAAAAGTTTGCCTTCAGCACAGAAGAGATATTCATAAAATGGAAAAGACACTTTTGTCATAGGTCAGTTGGTAGAAAGGGACCTTGTGCAGGGGATGAGGAGAAGGAATTGGCAGAAGTGCTGGGTGAGGCTCCAGGACTATAGCCAGAAACTTCCATGGCGCAGTGAGCTGATCTGAACTACTGGTTACCAGGAAGTCAGCCATACTAAAACGCGTTTTTGCTTTATAAGGCACAAACAATAAGGGTTTCCCATCACCCTGTACTGATTCTGAAGTGGCCTACTGCTTGGATTCTCTCTGTCATCCACCTACCTGGAAGTAGTTTTATTTGCCACCAGATCTTGAAGGAAACTGTTGAATAAGCACTGATCCATATCCTGATCTGCAGAAAGCCTGATTTTCCAGGAACTCCTTTTGTGAGACCTTTTATCCAGCCCTTAGTCCATTTATCAAGTGCTTGGCTGATGCAGTTCGGTGTTCATTTCAGGCAGGTTTCATAAGGAAGCAGGAACTGTGTGATATTACTGCCTGTCAATCCTGCTGTTGCCACCTTCCGTCAAATTCAGCTGAGAGGCAGAGATCTCAGAGATACCGTGTTCTTACCAATGCCATGGCTGTCTGCAACCAGGCTAGAGGAAGCAGACCCAAATTAGTGCTCTGCTGAGAAGGGCTTCCTTCCGAGATCAACCAAATTGCTAGACATGCGAGGAAGCGCACAGGAGGCAGCCACAGGAAACCAGGCATGATTCTTTCTGCTGCCTGTGGAGCTATTTTTTAAACAGAATACTTTGTGACAGTAAATCAAACACCCAAGAAAATGTAAAAGCCTCTCAGTTTGAGAAACAGACTAAGCTCATGTAAGTGCATGCTGCTCCCGGAAAATAATGGTAAAAAACCCACACAGTTTCCTGGGCTGGGGAATTGAACTTACTTAAAACAAACCATTCAGCTGTTGCTCTCGGGTCAGCTTCATGTGGTGTGAGCTCACTGGCCCAGCTGGCCTCAAATCCCGGAGTCAACAGTGAAAAGATGCCACCAGACTGGAACATGCAACCTGGCATGGGGCTGCCTCTTTCAGCAGCAACATTGGCCTATGACACCTCTAAGTGAAGCTCTATTCATCAGATGAGCTTGTTTCATCTCCATTCCTTTTGCACTCAGGTCCCCTGTGGCCGTCCACTGCAAGTGGAGTCACTTGCCTGGAGTCCCCTTTGTGGGGTTGCTTTGCTCTCCTATCTGTCTGGCATTAACATTCACCTCATCTCCAGGATGCTTTTGATTGTTAGGTCCAGTGAAGTTACCACCACTGGGCCAAGGCTTACAAGGCAGCTTGTGTGGGATTCCTGGGAAGAGGTATCTTATTGATTAATATCTGCTCTGCCATGTTACCAGCTACAAGTTGAAATGGCTCTTTTTAGGAAAGACCCTACTTGTACTTGTGGTTTCCCATGTACCCAAACTACTTGCAGTGGGTTGGCCCTGGCTGGACACCAGGTGCCCAGCAAAGCCACTCTATCACTGCCCTCCTCAACTGGACAGGGAGAGAAAATATAGCTAAAAGCTCATGGGTTGAGCTAAGAACAGGGAGAGATCATCCACCAATTACTCTCATGGGCAAAACAGACTAGACTTGGGGAAATTAGTTTTATTTATTACTAATCAAATCAGAGTAGGATAATGAGAAATAAAAGCTAAATCTTAAAACACCTTCCCTGCACCCCTCGCTTCTTCCTGGACTCAACTTCACTCCCAATTTTCTCTACCTCCTCCTCACCAGCAGCACGGGGGGACAGGGAATAGAGGTTGTGGTGAGTTCATCACAGGTTGTCTCTGCTGCTCTTTCCTCCTCAGGGAAGGCCTCCTCACCCTTTCCCTGCTTGAGCATGGGGTCCTTCCCACAGGAGACAGTCCTCCACAAACTTCTCCATTGTGACTCCTTCCCACAGCTGCAACTCTTCACAAACTGCTCCAGCGTGGGTCTCTTCCACACGGTGCAGTTCCTCAGGAACAGACTGCTCTAGCATGGGTTCCCCACAGGATCACAAGTCCTACCAGAAAACCTGCTCCAGCATGGGCTTCTCCCTCCACAGTCTTGCCAGGAGCTTGCTCCAGAACAGGCTTCCCATAGGGTCACAGCCTTCTTCAGGCATCTACCTGCTCTGGCATGGAGTTCTCTGCAGGCTGCAGGTGGATATTTGCTCCACTCTAGACCAGCATGGGCTGCAGGGGGACAACCTGCCTCACCATGGTCTTCACCATGGGCTGCAGGGGAACCTCTGCACACATTGGCACATGGAGCACCTCCTCCTTCTCATTCACTGACCTTGGTATCTGCAGAGTTGTAGTTCTCACTTATTCTCACTCCTCTCTTTGGCTGCAATTGCTGTTGTGCAGCAACTTTTTCCCCTTCTTAGACAGCATCATAGAATCACAGAATCATTTAAGTTGGAAAAAACCTCTAGGATCATTGAGTTCAACCTTCATCCCAACATCTCCCTGGCCCTTAGAACATGTCCTGAAATGCCACATCTACTCCTTTTTTTTAACACCTCCAGGGATGGTGACTGCACCACTTCCCTGGTCAGGCTGTTCCAATGCCTAACCACTTTTTCATTATCCCAGAGGCACTACCACCATCACTGATGACCTTGGCCTTGGACAGCAATGGGTTCATCTTGGAGCCAACTGGCATGGGCGCTGTCAGATGTGGGGGAAGCTTCTGGAAGCTTGTCTCTCACAGAGCCACCTCTGTAGCCCCCCCCACTACCAAAACCTGGCCACACAAATCCAATGCACCACTTTAGAAACTATATTGTTCTCCAACCTACCAGCCATGGAATTTTTTTGTCTTGTCTTCAGTTTTCCTTATCAATTTCCTGTCTGTCTTTGCTGCAATTGCTACCAGTAACCATGAATTCTGCTCTCTTCTCCTTTCTTTCCATGTTGCATTTTTATTTCTAATGGCCTCCTTCATTTTGTCACTAAATCAGTGTGAACTTTTAGGCAAAAATGTCTTCTTTCTTTGAGGTGAAATTATGACCTAATAAGCTCTCATTAAAGAACTTCCCATCTTCATTCACTTTTTTGGATTAAAATTTCCCTCCAAATTAATTCCACTCATAATTTTCCACAGCTTTGGGAAATGAGCCTCTTAAAGCGCCATGTGAGCGTGTGTGTCTATAGATATATAGAGTTGGTTGGGACTGTTCTCTCTTTGCCTATATTAAATATAATCAGGTCATGATCATGGGTCCCTAGGCAACCACTAACTTCCAGCATGGTGATTAATTCATCTTTATCCATCATAACGAGATCTAAAATAAATTACCTCATGTTGGGTGCAATATCTTTTCTGTTAGAAAATTACCCTCTCTAATGTGCAATAATGCTAATGATGTTTGACTCCTGGCTGCACCAGGTCTCAGGCGTGCGCACGCACAGGGCTCTGACTTCTCTTTCTGTGCCTCATGGAGAATTGAGGATCTAGCTGCTCATCCTCCTGCCTGAGCTGCCTGAAGGACCTGTAGGAAATCTCAACCAGTCCCCATTATGGGGTTGTTAAGGAGGGAGAAGGGGAGAAGGTGAAGACCTTTCCCAGGCATGGTCCCCTGGGGACTTCAGGGAAGTCCCGTAGCATGCAAGGTATGCCAGAGTGAGATCCCAGACTTGCCTGCCTCTTCCCAAATCCTTGCATGGATTTTCTTCTGTCAGCCACAACAGAGATGACATCCTGTCTGGAGCATGCCTGACCATGGAATTGCTTAGGAAAGAGGTATTGAAGCTGCTGGCAGAAAGTGAGTAGCTGAGAAGCACCAGTGACCTTCAAGGCCAAGCACCAGTCCAGCTTGAGAAATCGGAGTCAGCATGAGGCTGACACTGGCAGCTCTTCTCTGAGGAGACCTGTGTGTTGTCCTTGGAGGAAATGAAGGTCTGGTCCCAACAATGGCATTGTCTCCATTGCCTTACTTTCCTCCGATCCTTCAGGGAGGAAAGTAAAGCAATGGAGACTGTGAGGGACTTGAAATCTTGGTGCATGGGCACACTGCAATAATAGTCTACTGTTATGTGGCCTGTGATCACCACCTTTGTCCCAGGTCAAGAGGCATGAGCCATTTACGTCATAGTTACATACTAGTGAGGGGGAAGGCAAGGTGTCTATCTGAAGGCTTTGCCCTCTCCTTGCGCTTCTTCATTCCCCTGAAATAAGCACTGGAGGAAAAAATGTTTTGCAATTATTACTTCGAGCAGGATTGGGAGCTCAGGCTGCCCTTTTCCCCAGGTGACTCTCAATCTTGGGCCAAGAGTCCCATGACTACTAATGTAATTCAAAAGGAGACCATTTCATAGCGGGGACACAGAAATCAGGTACTGTGGTGCGTGGATAAGCAAAGGAGAATTGGCCTCTGAGAAAGTGCAGGTCTACCCACTAAACCCACCTGTAGTCCCCATCAAACATGGAGAGTGGTCCTGACATTCAAGGAATGGACGGGGAGACTTGGGACATGGGGTGCCTGAGTCAGGGAGCTGCAGCAGGACGAGGAGGTGCAGCAGAGACACCATGATCTGCTCCCTGGTGGAGCATGGCCAGTTCTATCCATCTCACTCCTGCCTGTGACAGATCAATCTGAAGCCCTTACCTGTTGCTCGTTTAATAAATCCCTCTCCTCTGTTTTTTCATCTTCTGAGGAGATTCGCACACAAAAGACACCAGCCCTGTGCTCAGCCCATGAGATTACCAACAGGAATGCGGTGACTGATCTCTGGCAGGGATGTTCATGCATTATGATTTCCAGAAGACATGTTTGTAGGGCTGGCTGAGCACCAGGTGTGAGAGCAGTCAACCAGTCCTGCTAGCCCAGGCTAGGATGAAGAAGACAGTAACAAGAAACTGGGGGATATGGGGTGAGTTTTCTTGTCAGTCCAAGGGCTGCTGTGTGAGAAAACAGAAAGACTTGGTTCAGAAAGCCACTGAATGCAGCTATCTGAGAGCCCAGGGGTGGGAAGTCCTTGGAGTCCCCAGGCCCAGAGACCTTCATCTGGTGGCTGTGAACATTCCAGCATTTCCTGTGTGTCCTAGTTCTTTCTCAAGCTGTTCTGTCCCACCTTCTCTTTTCTATCCTGCCTCTCTGCCACAGTCCTGCCACAATTGCTGAATACTCTTGGCTACTGAAATCTTTCCCATGCCTTCTCCAGGGTCTTTGCTTCCCCCACACTTCTGATGGAGCAATTGGGAACTGAGCATCAAGTGCAAAGAAGATCATGCCACAGTCCAGAGTGGGACTTTTTGTGGGGCTCTTGGCACAAGAAATCTTAGCATGCTTATTCTCAGGGAAATGAGCACCACCAAGAGCCTGTGTGAACTTTAATGAGGAGTTCAGGGTGGGGACAATGCAGTTAAAGCATTTGCAATGTATTAAGTAAGTCTTCCCTTGTAACAGCATCTCTTACTTTTCTTTAGCAATAGAAAACGTTAATAGACAAAAGTCCCTTGTCTGAGAGCCTCTTTGATGTTATTAAGGAAAGTAATAACTGTGCTTTCTAGGGCGAAGGAATAAATCAGTTGAATGATGCTAAGCTAAGGCGCTGTCATTGCTGGAATTTGATTTTGCTTTCTGTAAGGGAAAACAAGGCTCAAAATACATTAACATGGCCAAAAAGAACAGCAAAACAGAAAATATGTCTCTGGAGAGAGATCAAATTGCAAGTCACTGTTGGAGGAACATGGCTTCAGTACATTCAGTGATCCATTCTTCTGAGACCTCACAAACTTATGTCAGCCACAAAGTTGGTTAACCCTTTCAGTGGCCTCATCAGTTGAGTGCTTCCAGCAATACCACGAGGGATGCAATTGCACCCAGGCAAGCCAGCATCTTGTTACACAGAGGGAAATGAGGACAAGATGAGAGGAAGAAGAAGGAATTAGGACAGGTGAAGAAAAGACAAAGAGAGAGGAGCTGTACAAGGCTGTGTTCTGAGCATTTTCAAGGCTTGGTTCAGGTACGCAGGCTGGGTATTGAACTCATCATTTCTGGCAAGGATTTCCACGAGCTGGGTGACGGAAGGATGGATTCCTTCATCCCAGCAGTGGGAGGCCAAAATGGCAAAGATCTTTTCTTATACTTCATCATTATCTTGACAGATCTTTCCTTTACATCTCTTAAAAGGACTCTAAAATGCATCAGATTTTCTCCAAGTCAGCCCTGCCCATGGCACACTGTTCATTTGTTTCCAGTTTCAGAGGAGAGCTCCGTTAGACTGTTGACAGCTCAGATCTTCACACAGCCTCCCTTTCCCAGGAAAATCCTGGTCTTGTCCTAAGTGGTCACTGTAAGTCTACAGAGAAGGGCCAAGGTAGGACAAACCTACATGAAGCCAAGGGATGCTCCATATAGGACACGTTGCTGAGAGTGTCATTCACACTACAGAGTAAATTCCTTGAATATTGAGGAATATCATAATTGAACATCTCCTAAGCCCTTTCCTTCCCTCACCTGTAAGTATTTGCATGAGGGGTTAGCTACCCTTGAGATCTCTTCCAAGGCAGAGGGTGTAAGGAGGATCTCTTCCAAGCCAGGGATGGCCTGGACAAAGCTTCCTCTCACCAAATCTATCCCAGAGCTGATCATATTGTGAAGGACACTGTAGCCACATTAAAGCCTGTTTGCTTGACAGAACATGTGCACAGTGGGCACTTTGATTGTTTGCAGCATAAGAGAAGTGGCTGAGAGACATCTGAACAGCAAAGGTATCGCTCCCACAAGACGAGCTCTCCGTACATTTCTGCCTGTGCAGCAGCTTCACTAGGTTTATAAATAAAAGAAAGAAGGGAAAAGGAGACAGGGTCTGCTCTAGATGGAGAGAGAGAAGGTGGAGGGGTTGAGCTGCTCAGGGGTGGGCAGTCCCTGCCTGCCTGGCTCACTGCAGGTCCAGCTCAGAGGAGTGACTGTCATGTGGGTTGCTGCCCAGATCTCATGGCTGATACACATCTCAGGGACCTTGGGTGAGGAATCCCAGAAAGACAGAGGAGTTTTGCTGCCAGATCTGCTTTAGGATTGTTTTACACTTGCCTGTGGTTTCAGAACTTCATTCTACATTTTGCAGTTAAAACTTGACCTGATGCCCAGGGTAAACACTACACTAACCTCTTTTCTGCCTCTTCAGAGTGACTTGTCTGGACTCCCATTGTCAGTGGGCAGCGGAGATGTTTCTGGGAGCAGCTCAGCTGCATTTCTTCAGATATCTCTCATGGCGGAAGATTCCCTGTGCCCTAGAAGTGCCAATTTCTCTCAGCCACCAGTACAGGCAAGCAAGACAACAAGCTCTGGGGAGCAGGAGAAGATGGGAAGCATCTACTTTGCACACAACTGTTTGGACAGATGAAACCCAACCAATTATTTTCACTTTTAAACATGCCAGGCTCTGGAGGCAAATCCAGATAAAGCTGAACAATGGGAGCTGTTGGTTCTCCTTGGAGGTGATGGCTTCAAACCTAACAGTTAGTGTAGGCACACCTCAGGCTTATATACCAAAGGGACAAGGAACAGGCATATCTCCCGCTCCAAAAAGGAGGAGGGAGATGCCTCACTGCACCAGCCAGCCCTGATCAGCAGCAGCAGTAACTGGGCCCTGCAGAAAACAATCTTTGATTAGATTTTGGGCTGGCAAGTGCACAGGATTGCTGCTAATTCTACTTCTAACCTTTGGAAGAAGATTCTTGCCCAGGTTAATGACTGCAGAAAAAGCCTGTGTGTATGTTGCGTGTTGAGGCCAGGCATCTGGGGCCAAGTATCAGTCCTGGACAATCTCTGAGCTTCTGAGCTCTGTCTGCACTGAGAGCTGCCTGCTGAAACAGGCAGGAGTGGAGAGCAACCCTTCCCGAAGGGTTAAGCTAAGCTGTTCAGAAGATGAGTTAAGTTACTTCACATCATCTAAGCCTCTCTAATGAAACCTCCTCTTCCCCTTTGGAGGTAATCTTCCTTTGATCAAACCCTCTTCTCTTCTGATGAGAACACAGTGCAGTAATCAAGAAGCTAATCTGAGCCAGAGCAGCCTCCCAGACCCCTCATAACCCAGAGCATCACGGTCCCTCCCGCAGCTTCCTTGCCCTCCCTCCTCTCCTTGGTCTGTGCCAGGCAGCTACACCTGCACTCCTACTCCAGCCTCCTAGCCCTCCTCTGGCAACCAAGCCTTGCAGAAACTCCTGTACTGGCTGCATTGGGGCAGATCTTGTGCTCAGCTGCTTCTGCAGGACATGTGGGCTCCTGAAACAGGGACTCAGCCAGAGCAGAGAGGTAGATCTGCCCACATCTCTTCCTTGCAGCAAAGACCAAAAGGGCTTTTAAACTCTAAATCCAGTTTTATTAGAATATAAACTTGAATAAGCACATTTCTGAAAGAGGAGGAACTCCAGGTGACTAGGCCAGGTGGAATAGAAATAAAAGAACTTATAAACAAGTCTCTCTTTTCCCATGGTGTCCCCATGGGTGAGTCTTTGTCTCTGATTTGGTTTTATCTAGCTCAGTGGCTTTCTGAGTTGTAACAGACTGAGGACCTTCTGGTCCCTGGCACATCGTTTCCTTTCTGTCACCTCACCAAAACACTTATCCCATCTGGGAAAACGCCATCCCACTGCATGGAAAATCTCACTGTGCAGGATCAGGTCACCAGGATCCACCATGCCGGCTCTGATGCTGAGATAAATTACAGCCTACAGCAGGGAAAAGGAGGGCTCTCTTTTACCTTTCCTTCCTTCCTCGAAGGAAAGGCAGAAGTGATTTTGTGGGAATATACCTGGGAACATACCAGGAGGCCCTGCCCCTGACTTGCTTCTTGCATTTGCTAGGACTTCTGGACAACATGACCATCCCCAGGCCACTAGGATTTACCATCATCCTTCCTGAGAAGTGGGTTCTTGGCATGTCAGAGCATCTTACAAGCACTAAGCAGCACTTAAGATGATGAAGCTGCTTTTCTCCCAGCATGATATCCATACACTTGTTATATCTCACATGCTTTTGTCCTCAGGTGTGCACTTACCACTGAAGAGGCAGAGGTGTAGAACTTTGGTGCTTGAAAATGCAAATATAGGTGTGAACATCCAAGATGACACATAGAAGAAAATACTCAAATGGTTGACCCCCTACAATGTTCCTTGTGCTGAGAAAGAGAGAAGCACCTGAGCCTCTCCGAGTACCAAAGCATCGAGCTCTGCTCAGCAAGAAGGTGCAGCTCTGCAGAGCTGAGCTGGCTTCATGCAGGGTGGCAGGTGCTAGTTAGCTATAGACAGGAGCATTGTCACTCATTTCCAAAGGCAGTGAAGGCCAGAGGTGACCCCAGCAGGTATGTCCCAGGGCTGCCTGTTCTCAGGCAATGCAGCTTGATTTTGCAGAGGCAGATTGCACGAGGATCACAGAACCACAGAATGGTGGGGGTTGAAAGGGACGTCTGGAGATCATATAGTCCAACCCCCCTGATGAAGTGGGTTTACCTAGGGCAGGTTACACAGCAATGTATCCAGGCAGGTTTTGAAAGTCTCCAGAGAATGCTGATGAATAGCTAAAGGCTGGGGGGCAAGAGGATGGGGCCAGACTCTCGGCAGTAGTGCCCAGTGACAGGACAAGGGGCAAAGGGCATAAACTGGAACCCAGGAGGTTCCATCTGAGGAGGAGGAGAAACTTCTTTGCTGTGACAGTGCCAGAGCCTGGCCTGGGCTGCCCAGAGAGATTGTGGAATCTCCTTCTCTGGAGACTTTCAAAACCCGCCTGGATGCAATCCTTGGCAACCTAATCTATGCATACTTGCTTTGGCAGGGGTGTTGGACTAGGTCATCTCCAGAGGTCCCTTCCAACGCCTACCATTTTGTGATTCTCTGACCTGGATCATACTGTGGCTCTGCAGGACCTGCCATCCATGGGACAATACAAATGTCAGGCAAAGAAAGCTATGAGATCTCCAGGACAACTAACTACTAAATTCAGGTACCCAAGGTGGCTGCTAAGTCACTCTGGATCCAACCTTTGGTGTATTTATTGTGTTCTCTTCTCTCAGAGGGGAAATTTCTTCTGGGGTTATTTTCTCAGCCCAATGTTGCCCATTATCTCTTACTGGTCTGCAAGAGAATTATAATAACGAAAAAGGTAATTGCTGGTAAAATCCACAGAGCAGGAAATGAGCTGCCGCACATCACCAGGGTATTGTGGCAGCCAAGCCTGAGCTGTGCAAAGTCCTGCGCCTGGAGATCCAGGTTGTCACCATGGTCGGGCCAGAGACAGAGCTGCACTGGGAACCCAGCAAGCATGACCTTGGGTTCATGACCCTGGGCACTAGGCTGGATGAGCGGGGCAAAGCTGTTGCACAGCCAGCCACCAATTGTGTAAGCACTTTTTAAAAACCATACTGGGCTCAGGAAAAGTCCGTGGGTTGGTCTCCCACAGTCACTGACTCATCCGGTTCAATCTTTCAGCTCAGCCACTCTGAGAGAAGGTAAAAAAGAGACGATTGTAAGTATGCTCCCGAGGAAGAGATTTGTAAGAGCAGGATGCTTTAAATCAGGAGAAGTCAGAACAAGGTCCAATGGCTGTAATGTGGAGCTTGAAGGAACCAGCTGAAAACAAGGAATACATTTATAACACTGTGGGGAGTTGAGCACCGGGACTGGTCACCAGCAGGCACAGGAAATTCTGTATTAATTTGCATTTGTAAATCAAGCCTGCGCATCTCAGAAAAGTCTTCTCTTTCTCCTCAGCTTGGGTGAGATCTGGGTGCAGCATTGCTGGGTAGGCTTCTTGGGACTGTGTTCAGCAAGGGTCAGGCTGGGTCCCTCCTAAAGACTGAATCCTCAGTAACGAGCAGCACAGAGAGTCATTCAGACACGCCAAGGGGTGTCACCTCTCTCGATGTTGTGTCCTGCCAGGCTGCACAGGAGCCTGCTCTCTCCTGAGGCTTTTCAAGTCTCAGACATTCATTTTCACTTCATTAAACATAATGGCTTTGGGACTTCCAAGGAAAACAACCATCTGGTGACCCTTATGGAGGGTCCACCATGACCGTGCTGCTGCTCAGCAGTTCAAGGCTGAGCAAACCTGACACATCTCTGCTTGTGAAGGGCAGTTGGTACTTCCTGGGTTTGGATCCGCCTGGACTTTAAGCTGATGCAGCCACATGCTGCTACTAAATGATGGATGTCTACCATCCTCCCATGTGGGGCTGATCCTACCTTCGCCCTCCCTCCAAAACACATGTTCAACTTGGCTGAGACATCAGCCTGACCTGGGAATGGATCTGGCAAAAACCGCCTCAGCCTTCCCTTCCAGGGGGAATATGGCCCTTCCCTTCTGCACAGGTGCTAATGATGTTTCCATAGAAAAAAAATGGCAGTGGCTGGAGGATTCTCCTGGAGATTGTGAATCTCCTCTCTTAAATAAACAAACAAACGAAGAAGTGCTGAAGTTTTATGTCTTTCTTTAACAACCCCCCCCCAGCTGAGGCTGCTCAGATGTGATGCTGTCTGGGCCCTGTGCTTTGCTTGCCCAGCCCCTCCCTTGGGAGAATGGGGACACTTTCTTGTGGAAATCCTCTTTCCATGAAGATAAATCAGTGGCAAAGTGAGTAATGTGTGGATCAAGCACCTGTGGGGAAGACTTCACCACTGAGAAGGGGGCATGAGGTCCCTGTCCACCCCAGGCAACCTGAGTGCTGGGGAAGGGGGTATGGGGATAGCTGCTGCAAAATGCATCTCTCTAAACAAGAATTATGAATAATTTCTGGTTTGCTGTGCCTGGAGAGAGGTAGCAGGGTAAGAGCTCCACGGCTCAGTGAATGTCCCACAGGACAGAGCAGCTTTCCACTGCATGGGATGGCAGTATGACAGAGCAGAGGTGCCTTGTTTGGGACCCACATCTGCAGCCTGTGATTGAAGTCAAGGTGTACCACACAAATCAAAGGTTTTCCTCTGGAGACGAAGAGCAAGAGCTGGCCTGAAATTGCAACCACAGCCCAGTGGGACATCAGCTTTCACCATGGGAGAGTACAGCCTCATCGGGGTAAGCCAGCATCTCTCATGTGCAGGATGGAGACCTAATGTGCCAAGAGTGATGCTGTGTGAGATGCCTGCTAAAGCTGGAGAGTCTCATCACTTCCCACGGGCTTGAGCCCCTCCAGGTTCTGCAGGGGGCAATTGGGAAGGTTCATCCTTAGGCTAATGGGGTCCAAGTCCTCTCTGGCACCACCTGGACCTTGGGGTGGCAAGGAGAGGATGTGAAACAGCCACAGACTAAAGCTGTAGAGTAATAAAGAGGCAGGAAACTTACCTCCTGCCAAAAGCTTTATGAGCCTTGAAGGAAGGGATGATTTAAGGTGTTTTATGTCATCTCCTGGATTGCAATTAGTCATTCTAGGACCTTACCTAGGCCTGTGTTCCTGGGATACCCAGGTGAGAAATTGCCTGTAATATAAGGGCTGTTGACTGAGCAAGCTGCCTCAACTCCTTCAGCAGGCAAAGTCTCTCCAACCAATGTCATCTGGCAGTTTGGGATTGAGAGGAAGACCTCACTGGTCTTTATGGAGTGCAGGGAAACTGGAGCTGCCTTGAGAGATACTGGTCCTGGACCCTCTGCTGTGAGTCCTGGAGAAGGCAAGGGTGTTCCTGATGGTGGAAAGAAATAACCGTGGGGCTATGAGAACAAAGAATATGGAGAAATTGTCCTTGCAAAGGATTTGGATTAAGCTTTTGGAATATTGTTTCGTGTTTGCTTTGGAGGTATCACCCCAAAGATGACAGGGAAAAGAAGGAATTCAAAACAACAGGGTCAAAATCCCCCCCAAAAGTGCTCCAAAATGAGCTCCATCTGGGCTTAGGAGGAGCATTAAAATCTGTGAAAAGAGGACATGTTTCTGCTGGCATTTACTGTCCAGAGAGTATAGTTTAAAGATTCCTGCCAGAATGAGAAATAAAATCTAGAGAGATAACATAATTAAAAGCCAGACAATCACACAGCCGTAGCCTGAGAGTCAGGCAGCAAAGGATCAATCAGATTTCAACCCTTCACATAAAAGAAGTGGGCTCTGCCTTTTATTAAGCTGATGCAGCGAAAACAAGACTTCAGGTAAAACACTGCTCCCCATTGTACCAGGGAAAGTCCAGAGGGCTCCAGTGAATCAGAGAAGCAGCAGCAGCAGCTCATCCCCAGGAGAACGCTGAGTGGGATGGGGCCATGCAATGCTCTGCAAAGAGCAGGCACTGTCCATGCACGCATGGAAAGCTGCAAGCACTGCTTCTTTAACGACAACTGGAGAGCAAACATGGTGTGGAGGTAGCAGAGCGCAAGACTTGGTCTAGGAAGTGGGGAAAAATCCATTATAAGCAACATAAGCAGGACCATGAGCAAGACCAGAGTGGGAGCTGAGGTGAGGGACAGCGCCATGGCCCACAGTTGAATGTGAAGGCGTTGTACCTGGGGCAATGCCCTGTGTTTGCATGGATCTACACACATGCAGAGCTTGTTCCTGAACTAAACAAGACAAAACTATTTGTAGAGTTCAAAAAGCTCTGACGCAGCCTCACCGCTTACCAGGTGCTGGTCTACCCACAGAGCTGCAGGGCTGCTGTGGTAGCAGTGCTCAGAAGCTGCACACAGCTGGGCTGCTGCATTCAGGCCAGAATAAGGCCAGGAATGAGTTTGTTCATGCCACCTGCCTTTGCTTGTCCTTTATGGGGAGCTCAATTAACATAAGCAATGGTGTCCAGCATGGTGGGGAGCACTTCTCTGCAGCCTTTCAATTGGAAACCCCTTGGACTGACAGGACTGAGCACCCAGTGCATTGAACTGCTGTCCAAAGCAACCCCAGGAAAAGCTCTTTCCTGATTCACTAAGAGCCTTGTGGGTCTAAAGGACCAAGGAGCCTTCTCTTGATTGATGAGTCTCCCATGGACAATCAGGTACAAAATACCCTCCCTGCACCCCCAGGGAAATTTTCTCCTCTGCAGCAGGGTCGGAATGCTCTTTCTACCTGGTTTTGCTCCCATTCCCATGAGAAAGACAGGCCACAACAATTGCCCCAGAATCCACAGAGAGATGGAAGTTCTTCTTCCCCTACCCAAAAGCGTGTCGGATGGATGCAAGGACAAAGTGTCAACACCACCAGCATTGCAGGAAGCTATTAAAGGAAGCTTTAATTCCACCGGGCTTAATTTTGTGTCTGAATAAAACATTCCACAAGTACAATGCCACCCAAATGAATAAGATGCAGAGCTTAGCCCAGTGCACACACTGCATCTCAGGTCTGATATTTAATTAGCAGCTGGCAGCTACTCTCCTGCTGAGAGAGGCTATGGATCACTAGGAATAAATGGTCAGACACAAACTTTCTACTCCTGCCGTTCAAGGCACAGAGCAGAAACCAAGGAAACTGGCACCTCTGTACACCAGTGACACGGTGTCTCCATTTAGCTCATATTCAGGGCTAAACTTCAGCAGTTGCTCTATCACCTGATGACCCTTCCACAGATGAGAAGAGGGATCAAGAAAAGGAGAGGACACCCGTGGGTTGAAATGGAAACAGATTTAATGAAACAGCCAAACTACTGCCAGTGCCAGTAAAAAGTAAAAAAAGTTGTACTCAGCCCAGAGACTGTACGGTGGTCACAATAAACAGGAAAGCATCTTTGGGATCTGAATAGTGAGTAAGCCCCTCCAGGGATGAGAAGAAGCGGGAGGAGAAGGAAGAGGAGGATCAGGAGGAGCCTTAAGCAGAAGGAGCTCCTGTCCTCAACAAACCTCCCCGTTTATACTGGGTGTGATGGTTCTGGTCTGGACGCACCTATACCCAGCTTGGGTCAGTGCCCTGCATGACTCCAAACTGCTCATGGCCTGCTGACCAGGGCTGGCCAATGGTTCTGTCCCAGCAAAACCAGGACCCACGGGACTTTGCAATGGCTGTGAGAGTGTCAGGAAATTGCATTAAACCTCCCCAGGTTCAAGAAGCTGATCCTACAGGTGGAATTGCACCACAGTAAGGGATGCACACAGGACAGGGTATCACAGACTTGAAGGGACATGTGTGGATGGGATGTGTTGGAGCAGCATAACCTTCATGAAGGTGCCAGAGAGGGGCCAGAACAGCTCTGAAATGCCCAACATACCGTGTGACCCAACTCAAGAGTGGCTCCTTCCCCAAGGCAGAGGACACGCATTTACAGGGAAAAATCCACTTGCAGCATTCACCTTTTTCTCTCTTCACTGATTCTCCATGACACTGGAAATGCTAAGTAAAAATGCTTTGCTTTTCTCAGTGCAAAATTATGATCAGCTATTTCAGAACGATGCTGTTGCACTGCATGGAAAAACTAAAGTTCAGGCTCTCTATTGCAATTATTTTCCTTTCTGGGATGTGCCCTTTGTAGACCCACCAGAAAGGACTTTCTCTTTCTTTGCACAGGACTGGAGTCCCTCATGCAGTGAGCTTAGAGAGGATTGTGTGAGGATGATGACGAAGCAGACATTGATGGACACAGACTTATTTCCAGGGCTTCTTTTTCATGCAAAGTGGGCACTTCCAGCAAAATAACAAAATGAAATTTCCATTGGAAGTATCTGCATCCAGAAATACTTGATGGTGGCAGCCTGGGCACCCAATAGAGACCCCCCAAGGAGTCTGCCGGCTCTGCCATGACCACCTGTAATTTAGGGTCTGCCAATGCCCTCCTGCAGAAGGGTGAGATTTCAGCCACTTCAATGTCCTGCACTTTGTAAACACATGCATGGTAGTCCTAGGAAAAACCCTCAGTGTGATTTTTGAAGTCCCTAACAACATTGAAGCGTGCCCATTGGCACTCTGGGAGAGCTGGTTTTTTTTCTTAAACTGTTTTAAACTCTCCTTCTCTTCAGCAGAAAACACCTCCAAGCTGCCAACCCTCCTGAGCAGGGTGTCCTGTCTTTGGAGGCTGCATGGACTGACAGGGTAATGCAGGGCACACTACACCAGTGTGCCACAATTACCTCATGCTGTGGTTTCAGGAGATGCCTTCAGATGCCACCAGCTGAGGTTGTCTGCAGGCAGCTGGAGGTTTCTCCACAAAGACTCCTAGGGGACTTTGTCTGTCTGACATACACAGGGAGGAGTGTGGTGATGGAGTGGCAGCTAAGCCCCTGGGAAAGAGGAGAGAGATGCAGAAGGATTGCAGAGAGATAGTTACAGCCTGGTCAGGGTGATGACAGCTCGTTGGTGCACTCAAGGCCCTGACCCACTTCTGGTGCATGTCCTTCCAGCATAAACATCTGAGCAAGTGACAATAATAAGACAACTGTGCAAGACAATCCCAAAACCAGCTTCCTGCCATCACTTGCTCTTTGACTTTCATCTCTGGCACTGACAGAAAAACATAGAGATCATTAAGTTATGAGAAAACTAGAACAGTTACTTTGCTGTGGGTTTTAAAACTCATAATGAGAATGGATTATATTTGTAATAAATGGTTTACCTTAGCTTTTCAGAATATTACTGAGTGTGCTGCTTACTCAGAAACCACTCTAATCTGCATTTCCGTAAGAACAGTCATGAAAACTGTGGCAACCAAATTAAAGCAGGAGTAGCTTTTGATGGGCTACTGTTGAATGGCCATTTTTAAACTAAAAATAGCAGCATTTTAAAAGTTTGTTCAGTTTTACTGAACCTGAAACCATAAATAGGTTACAATTTGGTAAAGCTCATTGTCTGAGTTCCTGTAGACACACGAGGCTAGTAGGGCCATTGGGTGGTTTCTAGGGCTTCAGTGAGGTTACTGAGATGAGCAGTATCCCACTGGGTGTTGCATCTTCTCTGAGAACCACAGGCCAGAGTGGGGCCCTTGAAGGCCTGGGCCACCAGCCCTCGATACACACTTGTGGGTAGGTAAGAGAAGAGTCGTGCAGAGCTGGGTTTGGAGTGGCTGGAGCCAGTTCAATCCCCTGATTGGAGAAATCGACTGGTTCCAGAGATGTGGCACCCTGAAGACAGTTTCCAGCAGTTGCAGCTCTCTTCAGATCTCACACATCCCATTTTCTCATAAATGACAGTTTCACAGCTCTGCAAATGCTCCTCCTCATTTGTAAGTAAATGTCGGCCAAATCTGACACTGGGCTGCAAGAAATCTGCCTGGAAAAGGAGCAGCCAGCCTTAAAATGCCTTCACGTGAACAGGGTCAAAAGCGGGGAAGCTCTGAGGAAACCCAGTGCCCTCGATATGAGAGTGTGCAAACAACATGGAAGTAGGACAGCACGGTAAAGTCAGGACTTTACATTCCCTTATATAAATATGCTTGACAGATCAGCCAAGCTTTAACATTGTAGTGGTCAACATTAGGGCCACATGGGGACTGGGGCGCAGGATAGGATTCCTCAGACAACACCCCTCCTGCCCCCACCAGAGAGTGGAGTTATCCCACTGGGAAAACCAGAAATCTCCACTAGGGGAATGAAGCAAAGATACCACTTTTTGGCTCCATATTTCATAGAATGGTTTGGGTTGGAAGGGTCCTCAAAGATCATCTAGTTCCATCCCCCCTGCCATGGGCAGGGACACCTCCCACTAGACCAGGTTGCTCAAGGTCCCATCCAACCTGCCTTGAACACCTCCAGGGATGGAGCATCCACAAGCCCCCTGGGCAATCTGTGCCAGTGTCCCACCACCCTCACAGTGAAGGACTTCTTTACCTCTAATCTAAATCACCCCTCTTCCAGTTTGAACCTGTCCCCCCTCGTCCTATCACGAAAACTCCCTCCCCAGCCTTCCTGTAGGCCCCCTTCAGATACTGGAAGGCTGCAGTTCCTTACTCCTTTACCTCCTGCAGTATCTACATCAGCTTTAGTCTTTTGGATTAAGAAACCTCTAAACACGGAGTCTCTGGAGTTTAATTTTTGCTTCCTTCTTCTGTCTGTCTTCAGGCTTGATGCTCCCTTTGGCTCAGTGACTTGCAGAATGCCTTGTCCTGAAGAGGCTCCAGTCTAAGCTAATATTACAAATGAACTGAGCCCTGATACCATCATTTCACAGTGTGACTCTGGGCATAATGAGCAAACCATTTATCTAGATGGCCCACGCAGAGCCAGGATGAACACAGATCCTCCGTCAGCCCTATGCGAGTCAGGACTGTCACTTTCTACAAGATAAACAAAAGACAAATTTCCTACAGGTGAATGAGAGTGTCTGTATTCTCCTACTGCCGCCAAACATCAAAACGCCTGTGCCCACCCCAAGCCACAGGGATCAGTGATCTTTGAGGAGTAGCGGTTGGCAGAAATGCTTCCGCAGAGCAGAGAGCAAAGCTGTGCATCAACTCCTGCTGCAGGATCCTGAACAGACTCATGTTGCTCATCTTGCCTTTCCATCTACCCAAGTGCTTGAGGAGGTGGAGCTGCCACAGCAGTGAATATCATTTTAAGCTAGAAGGTATTTCACCAAGGACAGACTTGAACACTAAAAAACCCTCCAAACCCCCTATTAGATCTGTAAAGGGCTTTGCAGCCCCTATATTATTTCTTTCCTGTCTTTAGCTGGCACAGGTCCTGGGGGTGGTGGCAGTGGGTTCCTATGCTCCCCCTGATTCTCCTGGTCTGACCTTCATGTTGCTGTATGTGGGATCTTGGCTCTTTAAAGAACAGTATGACCTTTGCAAAGCAATGTGGAAGGAGTAGTTCCTCCTGCTGCTGGGGGAAATGGAGGCATTTCCCACTCATGCTGCATTCCCTAAAATAAGTGTTTCCCTGGCTTGGAGGCTTGTTCTCTGCAGGGTTCTTCCACAGCCCTCTGTACCCTGCATAGCTCAGAGGTTTCTACCTGGTGTTCATCCATAGCTTTTTCTTTCCTTCTTTTCCTCCCCTGGACTCCTGCTTTGTTGTTCTTACAGAATATCTTCCTCCTGTGCCTGCATCACACAGTGAGGTAAAGGACCAGCTGGACCTCTCCAGCTGTGCAGCTTCAGTGCCAATGGTGTCATTCCCCATCATGAGTCAGAAACATATGCCAACAACATCTGGAAAACGTAATCCCTGTAACACTGCAGACCAGGGTCCCCGTAAGTGTCACCACAGCAGGAGAGCGGGCAGGGTGTGGGAGTCTGACGCCCACATATTAAGGACTTCTGCCTTATTAAAACAGCAAACAAAGAACCACAGCCCCCATGATGCCATGGTTCTGCCGGAAGTCGGAAGCTGGAAATCGTAGAGACGCAGCAAGGTATAAAAACTCAAAAGAAAACAAAAACTTTCTCTTTTTGCTGCACCGTGCAGAGGCACACATTGCTGCCGCCAAGCCCACCCCCACCTTGGGCCATGTGGCCGGGGGAGGAGGGGGGAAAACCACCTCTGGAGAGCCCACACCGAGCTGCTGCCTCCCGCTGCTTAAAGAAACTACAAGAAGAAGCTGCCGCTGGCGCCGCTCCAAGCCAAGAGCCCCGCACCGAAACCAAAATAAAGTACAGCAAGAAGCTGCCACTGGTGCTGCTCCAAGCTGGGAGCCCCGCGCCTAAACTGAAAGAATCCAGCAAGAAGAAAAGCTGACAAGTTGCCATCATCGCTGTCAGAGAGAGACTCGGATCGCACTGAAAAGCTGCAAGTCGCTGCCGACATCGGAACCGCCCATCTGCCGGCCGAGCGCCATCAACCCAGCCCCCCCCAGGGACCATTGCCACATGCCGGAAAAGGGTAGAAATCGACATATACACACACACACCACACCATTCACACATAAGTTATATTTTTATATAATTGAATTCTGGTTTTGCCCTATCCTCCCTGTTGTTTCTAATTCTCCTTAGGGAAGGGGGACTGAGTGGGTGGGCATGGCGTCCTTTGATATTGTAATATCTCCATAGAGTAAATACGGTTTTATTCGAATATATTTGGTAATATTCTTGTTGAATACTCGTTGGTCTCCGTAATTGCCTATGAGCTTGGTGGGAAGTATCTCACTTTGCCCTTGATCCCCTTCCCCTTTAGGAGGAGGTACGGACATCTGCGACCGACCACAACACTCCTGAACAGGCCAAAGTCTGCCCTACAGAAGTCCAAAGTGGCAGTTCTGCTAACCCTCCTCCTTATTTCTCCAAGAATTGAAAACTCTATTAATTTCATGATCACTGCACCCTAGACAGTCTCCAGAGTTTACCTCTCCTACAATTCCTTCTCTGTTAACAAGCAGCAGGTCCAGGAGGGCACCTTCTCTAGTTGGCTCCTTCACCAGCTGTGTCAGGAAGTTATTTTCCACACACTCCAAGAACCTCCAGGACTTTTCCCTCTCTGCTGTGTTACATTCCCAGCACACATCTGGGAATTTTAATTCCCCAAAAGAACAAGAGGTAGTGAAGACAAAACCTCTCCCAAGTGCTTATAGAATATTTCATCAGGCTTGTCATCTTGACTGGGCAGTCTGTAACAAACTCTCACTGCTACATCTGACTTGTTGGCCTTCCCCTTGATTCTTACCCATAAACACTCAACCCTATCATCACCATCATTAAGTTGTAGACATTCATATCCCTCCATGACATAGATGGCCACCCCACCACTTCGCCTTCCTCACCTGGCCCTTCTGAAAAGTTGGTAACCATCAATTGCAGCACTCCAGTTACATGAGTTGTCCCACCATACTTCCATGATGGCAAGTATGGCATAGTTTTCTCACTGCATGATGGTCTCCAGTTCCTCTTGCTTGTTGCCCATGCTGCATGCATTGGTATAGGTGCACATCAGCTGGGCTAGTGGTCCTACCACGTTTTTAGAGGGAGAAGCCCTAATTCCCACCAGCCCATTTTCAGATGGTTCCATAGATACAGCCTGTCAAATCTTGTGTTAGGCTGGTAGATATAATGATAAACATAAGAGTAGAAAAGAAGAACTCTTAATGTTCTCAGTGAGGAAAATGCAATGAGCATGCTGATTTTTTATAATTCTTTTGGTAGCTACCAGTTGGTCAATCAATGTGTGTATATTGGTTGAATGATCAGCTCCTGATTATCTGCAGCATTTTGTGTCTGCTGTCAGGGTAGCAAGCCAACAAAATTAGGCTGGAGACATAGGAAGTGTTAGGAGAATGTGAAGGGAAAGATATTAGGGATACAGAACATTTTAGCAATGTGATGTGGGAGTCATAGGGGAAACATTTATGCTCGGTTAATGAGGTGAGTAAAAGTAAGCAACTAAGGACACATTTGCAGAAAATCAGCATTAGTTCTATTAGTCACTTCACAGCTTGTTTCCATAAAGTGTGTGGGGTGTAACAGAACAGTCTTTCCAGTATAAAACTAGAAGTAGTCTCTTTTTAAAGACTGGCAAATTTTACTAATATTTCATTAAAGTTGAAACTCCAGTGAACTCTTATTAAAGCAAATCATGCTTAATAAATTCTACTTTAACTTAGTCCTTGTGATATCTACCCTTTAATGGCATCACCCTTTAGATGATGGGGTTACATTATTATTCTGTGCTCTTTTGGTCACTTACTAGATGTATGAGAGGGAAGAGCATGTTGAATAAACTGAAAGCATTTCCTTCAAAAACTGCTGTCATCTGTAACACAAGATACACCAGGAAAGATTGCTGGAACTACAATTCTTCATTGACTCTGATGGCCAGTGATTCTCAAATCTCTGAAGAGAATGGTGTTTCTCCCAAGAATAAAATGCCACAACAAGTTGAGAACTGAAAAAAAAATTTTTTAAATCTGTTTCTTTTTTTCTCCACTGTAGGAAGCTATAAAGCACAACTCGTTCTTTGAGCCACAAAGAAAATTGGAACAAGGAAATGTTGATCAGGCATTTGAAACTGTTGATAATATAATTGAAGGTAAGCGCAAAATACATTTGATGGTAAGTTGTTGTCAGTGTTTGGGTTTGTCTGTCTGTTCTTCAAGTTCCAGTTCTACCTTTTGTCCATATAGCCACTAGGCCTATGGAAAATGAAGAAAGTGTGGTTAAACCTGGGGATCTTGCTACTACTTTCAAGCTTTCCAGATCCTCTGTCCTTGAAACAGAATCACAGAATAATTAGCTCGGAAGGGGGTCATCTAGACCAACCTCCTGCTTAAAGCAGGTGCATATAGAGCAGATTACTAAGGACTATGTCCAGTCAGGTTTTTAATACCTGCAAAATAGAGATTCCACAACCTCTGTAGGCACTATCTCCAATGTGTGACCACTTCCATGGTGATTGGTTTTTTTTTCTTATATCGAGTTGGAATTTCCTGTGTTCATTGTCTCATATCCTTCCACTTTGCATCTATGAGAACAGTGTAGCACACCCTTCTCTACACCCTCCCATTAGGTAGTTGTAGACAGCAATAATATCTCCCCTTAACCCTCTTCTTATGGATGAGTAAATCCAGTTCTCTCAGCCTCTTCTGATACATTCTGTGGTCCAGATCCTTTACCACGTTGGTGGCCTTCTCTTTGACCTGGACCAGTATGTTCATGCTTCATTTAATTTATCTACGTTATATTTAATACTGTCACCCCTTGTAGGCAATGTTATTCAGATGTTAATCAAGTTCTGTTGATGCCAGTGGAAGAAGACCAATTTAATCCTGCAAGGAGTTTCATCTGTGTTTTTATTTTAGATTTTACTCCTTCATACAAGAAACATCATAAGATTTGACACTGAGTACTAAAATCTACATAATGATGGGCAGTTAGTTCTTTCCTGATTAATT